>JAQGAP010000755.1:0-27367 GCA_034697805.1 Orchesella bifasciata
TAAATGTATGGAAAAAGGTAGAGATCCACTTATGTCGCGATACACAAACTTTTTTTTTGTGCTCTTGTTGACTGACTGACTGATGAAGCATTAAGTAATGCTGCTGGTTGCTCCTTGCTCTTATGTAATATTGTGTGTAGTAGAGAGTTATATAATTCTTTTCCATTTTTACTTTCCAGTTACCGGACCGCTGACGGAGTCGCAGATTGCATATGTTTGCAAGGAAACTCTCCGAGGACTCGCTTACCTTCATGCTCTTGGCAAAATGCACAGGGATGTCAAAGTAAGTTGGAAAATGACACAGCGACGTGATGTAATAATAGGGAATATAGTATGTATGAAGCTATACCAACGCGACACAAAGATACAGATGTTATGTGGATGACCTGATCCTGATGGAATGGGATGTGGTATGTTAGGCCAAGAGAATCATCGAATCATGTGCCTTAACTACAACTCTACCACTACTGCTGCTTCGTATCAAGCTGAGAATCCAAGCAAAAAATGGAAATGTGTACAATATTGGACGCGGTGGTGGCGTGCTCTCTTAAAGATCATATCAGTATTCTTGTCACCCCGAGGTCCACATTTCCTATACCAAACAATACAAAACGAGGTGCTATATGAATGTAAAGTAAAAGGAAAACGGTGAGGTGTTATATTACTTGAGACTGGAAGCGTGAACGAGTGTCTGCGTTGAAGAATAATTTTGATACTGAAGATACTCTTCTTCTGGATGATTTCTGGGTGGTGTGTTAGTGTCCGTGTTGTTAGTGTCGAGGAGGAAGAAAACTTATGTTTTTAGTTGCGTCTGTAGTGGATGTATAAGGAATATAATAATGGCTAATGTTCGTGTTTCACCAGCGTTCTACACGAAACTTGTTCCTCGAACTCGCCTGACTGAATTGATTTCATATTACATTCTTGCGTTTTATGTGTTTTGACTGTAGGGAGCAAATATTCTGTTGACTGATGGCGGAGACGTGAAATTGGCTGATTTTGGAGTTTCTGCTCAACTAACAGCTACTCTAGGGAAACGGCGTTCGTTTATAGGTAAGGATATTATTGATCTTTACTAACGTGTTTTCATGTATGAACCTAAATACAGGCTGGTCTCCCTACAGAAATACATGCATGATTTTCTATCTTGGTCCAGACTGAACATAAAATTTTTTTTGAAATTTTGAAATTTTAATTATTAATTACTTAAATCCTAATCACCTTTCTGGTTTCTGACTTTTCGAAGGCACGCCGTACTGGATGGCCCCTGAAGTAAGTAATAATTCCTCCATTAAGTAGTAATAGTTCATAGGGCCTATCCTACGCTGTCAGAAGGTGTCAGGCCGGGACATCGAATTCGTAGGATGGGCACTGAATGGTTCATGCTTCTATCTTAGGCTGCTCTTCTAGTTCTTCCATACATGCGTTTTTCTTCATTCCTAGCATATTAGATGCTGCTTTTCTTTCCTGAGCTCAAATTTTTAGACATTTTGGTTGGATCACAGTAGTAGTTACCATAAAGCAGGATTATAAGGTTGCCGAGAAGGATTCAGTAAGGAACTCAACTAAGCCGTGATACTTGTCTGGAGCTCGTTCGGTCGGCAGGGTTAAAACGGAATAAAAACGGAAGGAAGGATATGGAGAGATGCATTCATGAGTGTCATGCAATGTTATTTAAAACTTTATTCTTGTCCTGTCTACTTTTACCCATTTTTATTAATATTGCCGTTCCGAGACATGTGTTCTAAACGCTGAGCTCTAAAAACTAATATTCCTGTCGGATGGTGCTGATTTAATGCGAAGGCTGAACCATGAATATTCGAGGTTGTTAAACTGGATAGTTTAATAATGTTTGTGAAAGAAATATTTGCACGGCTAGTTACACGAGTTAGGAATCAAGATTTTTGAAGGTGCAATATCCACATAGTATAGTTTGTTTGGATAGATGGTTTTGAAGCTCAGTTCGTCTTTCAACGTTTAATTTCCTTGTTTATTTTTAATGCTGAGAAGAGCTCTTTCTTGAATGAAGAAGCTTTTCAACAATATTCTTTTTTTTTTACTTTTTCCAGGTGGCTGCCGTAGAAAGGAAAGGTGGCTATAATGAGCTGTGTGATGTGTGGGCCCTTGGGATAACAGCAATAGAGCTGGCGGAACTCCAGCCTCCCATGTTTGATCTCCATCCTATGAGAGCTCTCATCCTGATGGCAAAGACTAGTTTTAAACCACCGACTTTAAAAGATCGTGATAAATGGTATGAACACGGATAATATGCTGAAAGTACTTAAAATCCGGTAGCATCATTCATATCATAGAGGCTAACGCTCTTTTTATATATCATCAAGTGTTTCCCTTTTTGGTTGACTGGGTTTTCCTCATTCACAATGCATGATATGATAATCAAAATGATGTAAAGAAAAGGACCAGAGACCCAGCGACCAAAAACAGAAAGAGGCATAGCGCTTTGAATTCGAAATGTGGTTGGGTTGGTGTTTTTGTGGGAGAGAAAACGGGTGATGTGATGGGATGTATATTATGAATGCTTAACCATTCCGCTCTTGTTTGGGTTTCAGGTCAGTAAACTTCCATAACTTTGTAAAAGTCGCTCTCACCAAAAATCCGAAGAAACGGCCAACTGCAGAGAGAATACTGTTGGTGAGGCAATCCACATTTTAAAAAAAACTTGCTTTGTTGAAACTACAATGGCAATAAGGGAAAGTTAAAGGAAAGTAAACTTTTACATTTATGCGTTTTAAATCATGCATACATACACTCAATGCTTTTGTGTGGGCTCTGGGCTAAAAAAGAAATTCAAGACTTGGTTGAGAAAGAGTTTTTCTAAGGTTTAGTTTTTAGTAGGTACTAGGATTTCAGTTATGTATTTCGTTCGGGACTCACTGAACACCACACCAAAAAGTCAGGAGGACGTATTATTTGTATGTATTCATTGTTTTCTGTCGAGAGTAAAGAATAAGCTTCCAAAGTTCATGAGCAGACTTCTTGAGTATCAAGAGAGAAAGGAGTATATAGTTTCAGGATATCATGCGGGTATATTGTTTCCTGAACTTTGGCTAGAGCAAGTGATTCCTGTGCATTGTGTACCTATGTATTTACGTATTCATGTAAAATTTCCTTTTTTGCCACGAGCGCAAGAAGATAAAGGAAGTGGTCGACAGACAACTGACAGGAGACTGAAGACTATTTTACTTAATAACTTCACGACGACTTTCGCTTGTGGTTTTGTTCTCTTGGCTTGGAGGAAGGGAAGCAGAAGTGTGTAGTAAAATGTTTTGTTGGTTTTATATAGTGACAATTATCTGAAATGTTTTGTTTCATACTTTACGCGTGTGTTGGGTCTACGCAAACCCAACTTTTTTTTGCATTCCGGGCAAGATTACTTGTAGTTTGGAGGCTCATAATAATGTACGACTACTACGGGAGTAGGATATGCCCTGTTGCATGATAAACTTTCCATCCTTTTTCTCATGGACTTACTTGCCTCCTCCTCTTCCATTTTCTATTTTACTTATTTCCCCAGTTAATTTGGCATACGGAAGAAGTGTTGCTGAGTTAAAAGTTGGTTTTACACAGTTTATTACTATTCCTCTCTTTCGTTTGCTTTTCCATTAGACGTCGACAACGCGGGCTTCGTCTTGGAGAACGGCAGAGTTTATTTGCATTGTGTTGGCTCATTGGCTCTTTAAGGGATATACTTATGAAGGAAATGGAAGGCGGTTTTCGTGCAATGACTGTATTATTGAATAGCACCAGCAATCTTGAGAGAAAAAAAATCAATACATGGAGAAGAAAGGCACCGGGCTTGAGTAGTTATCCCCATTCCTTTATAAATTTTAGCTTTCACGTGCCCTGTGGCACAACACAACGATGCTAATGCACTCTACTACTTTACTCGCTTTCACTCTATTTGTTAATAATGTTAAGCAGAACTACTGATGATGACGATGATCACGAGGACTACTGGAAGTATGTGTATGCATTAATTTTTAGAATTGGCTTTGGTACACAAAACATGCGATATGTTAGTTGAGCTATTTGGAGAAGGTAATTTGTTTATGTGTGAGAAAGGAATATACATATACTGTTACTCATGTGCCAATGAAAATTCCCAACAACAAACTATTTTCCATGTAGTTTCAGTTTATTTGCATTATTTAAACGAATGCGTAGGTATCCCTAGATGTTTGCTCGTATTTACATGAACGTAATTGAAAAGAAAGCAGCGACGAATTGAGTCGTAATGTGGAGAGCTGCTCTGGACTGTAGTGAAAGCATGAATTTTAGCAAAATGTGAGTTTCACATGCTTGAATTGTATTAATGTGTTAATTGATGTCAATACGCTTGCTAATGCACACGACAGGCTAAAAGAAATACCATGTTAAATTCCATACTCAGCAGAAGAGCCCATGCCAAGCTAATTTCAACGTTTTCGTTCTGATGAAGCGAAAGGCTAGACACTCCTTTGACATTGGTTTTGGCCTGAGAGAGAGAGAACCATAATTTTCCGAGCATGTTTATAAAGCTACATATACAGCATACATATTGCACATTAAAAACAACATCCACTACGAGTCAGTTTTTTTAGTTGCTCGTGTTCACACAAAAGTACAAGGTTATGGAGGTTCGTTGTTTACTTTCCCCCTTTGAAGTGCTTCTTCACGGGTAATAACTTTACGTAACTAATTGCATTTTTTGTCTTTTCATGCTAAGCAGCATCCTTTTCTCATGGGAGATCTGACCAAGAGAACAGCACTGGAACTTCTACATAAAGTGAGCAACCCGAACGTTTCTTTCTACGACATGGATCCCGATGAGGAAGGGGTAAGTTTTTGTTTCCAACTCTTCTTCTTCTTTTAAGTACCCAAAAATGAAGGCTTTCTTTATGGAGAGAAAGTGGGGCGTGTAGAACACTTGTGGGTATTATATTTTACAAAAAAAAAAGAACCGTTTTTTGTCTTTGTTTGTTTGTCATTCCACTTGCTTGTTTATTTGTCTTGTCGTTAGAACAAAAAAGAAAGCACAAGTTGTTGCAAATTTCATTCGATAAGAGAAAATGAGACATAAAATAAAAACGAGAAAAAACTACAAATGTTTGCAGATAATGGAGAAAGTGGTACACAAAAAAGAAAGAAGGAGGGCTCAGAAGTCAAAACTAAACATTTTTTGCTCGTTTTGTTTTTTTCAGACTGTACAAAACGTTCCACATAGGATAGCATCCAGAAGAACGGACAGAGTAGATCAGCGGACTCCGTCGGAAATCAGAAGTAAGTGAAAAATGTGTTTCATATTACATCTATTCTGGTTCCTATCTGGAGCATCTGGAGAGGGAAATGATATAGTTGAGTATGTCTGCTAATAAAAGGCTTCGCTTCCTTGGTTGGCGTCATGACGTAAAAAAGGAGAAAAATGTAAAAAAAAGAATCAGGACAGTGGTTGTCCTTGTCTGTGTGAAATGAAAAAAGAGATATGCAATGCATTTTGTTGCTCCTCTCTCCCTTTTGGAGAAAAGATGAATAAAAGTCTGTGTGTGAGCGGAATGAATGCGAAAAATTGAGGCAAATCAAGAACTTTTTCTCCCTCTCATGGCCGAATAGGATATCCTCTGCTCTCTCATGACATATATGGCTACTTTTTATAGTTATGACATCATTATCAGATGGTTATTGCCTGTCATAAAGTCAACTTTCTTTGGAGCCTAACCTATAGCCTGCATTGCATGAATACGTAGGTATAGTAAAAGTACTTGTGGAATTTCTAAGGTTTTTCCTTTCATCACACCAAACCAATTTTGTGAGTCAAGGCATGCAGTCTGCAGACATGGTAGCGCAGCTCAGTGAAAGGGAAGATTGCTTTGCTGTATTTTTCAGGATTAATGAATGAAAAGAGGGAGACGGCTTAGGTCATATTATATGTCGTATGGGATGCGATGTGATGTTGAGCATTGGTGTTGATTCTGCTGACGAAGTAAAGCGTTGTAATTTGGTGTTTTATGCCCTTCTTCATTTTTATTTGCAGATGTGACACCCGACCTTGGGCAAAGACGAAGGCATCCTCATCCGCAGGATGTACGTGTAGCTTTTCATCTCTTTCTCTTTTACTTTAATAAGTGACATGTTTATCGCATCAGTGAAAATTAGCTCGTTTGTTGCGATTATGAACCGGAAACAGGATGATGTTGCTAATGTTCATGTTTTTTTTTACTCTTTTTACAACAGAATGATTACAATAATGATCACTTACCATTACCTTTCGAGTGGAATGATAGGGGATCTGATGATGCCGATCGAAAGTAAGCTTTTTGTTTTCACATTTTTATAATAATACTAAAACATTGATCATATATCAACTCAAATGTGTTCTGTAGACTTTTGTTAGTTTCAGTTCTGTACATGATTACTAAAGATGTAGATAGAAATAACACATAATACTTAACATTTTGTTGGTCGTTCGTTACCGTTTTAATTAGTTATTTCTTCCTTTGTGAAGTTAACAAAATAATGGCTGAAATGATGTTAATAATCCCACGGGCAATTCCTAACCCAATGATCCTTCCACGGATGCATTTCACTGTATTATATTTTTATATATATCTAGCATGATTTTCCCTCAAATTGCCAAGTTAGTCATTTTTGAAAGAACTTCTATCATAGAAGAAGCAGCGACATTTTTACCGGTAGGAAATAGTGTGTTACAAGCATGGCTGAAGAAAATGATTGAATTGTTCAGGAAGCCGACAAAAAGTTGTCGGAGGAAGGATGTGCGTGGGAATGCCCGTATCTCATTTTAATTGTGTAGATAGTTAGTTATTTCAGCTTTTATCATTATATATCTCTGCTCTAACGTCATCAAATTCAGCAGCAATCGAAAGAACTATTCTTTGATAAAAATCACGTAAATTTTATGTACATATACATGTGATTCAAAAGCAAATTCACTAACTGAGCCGTGCAATGTTAACTTTTATGAGTTATTCCGTCTTTGTTCCTTTCTGTGAATCTCTGTGTCATTGTAATAACATTAAAACTCACAACTTTACATGCTCTCCTTTTTACAATTAGGACTTTACTCCAATATATTGATGAGGAATTGATGAACAGGTAAATGAATGTCTTGGGCGAAAAAACCAAAATCACCTAATGTGCTGTACAAGTACAATTTCTCAAATTTTTCAATTTTCTCTACACTTTCTCCTCTTTTTGTATATAATTTTTACTCTTCATCTTGGTATCGTGTGGTGATCTGATCTGATCTGGTGTCGTGATTTTCTATATATATTCTACTTTCACTGCAGATATTTTCTCTCGCTCTCGCGTTCTTATATTGAGCACAGCAAAAATTAGTAAAGAAACTAGCATGGATAATAATACTATATTTTATTCTTTTCATGTGCCTGTGATCCCTATTAAAATAAAATCACTACTTTTCTTTGAAATGTTTTCAACATGGTAGTTGAATACGGCTTTGTATTACAATAAGCTTCTTGCCTGTTGAGCTTTAAATATTGTCAGTAGTTGTTGAAAAATAATTACAAGCCCCCAAAGATGTGTGTGCTGAAATGGAATGTCAACTTTGTGTTGTTGCAGGGGTCATGGGGAAAGGCTTCTATCTGGTGCAGGCTATTCACAACAGTACGTAAAGTGAATTATTTTCTTATTGATACACAAATGCACTCGACATAAAACATAACATAGTTTTAGTTAGATTTGACATCTTACACTTTCACAATAATATTCACAAATAATATGTTGTTTGTTGTGTTATTCATTTTGCTGAGTTATACACTAGCTAGAGGATTTTGTTTTCCTTGCATAATGAGCTCAAAATAGTGATGATAACATGGATAGGTGTAATGAGTTTTCATAAGATTATGTTGTATGTCATTACTGGAAAGCTAAGAATGAACGTGTGTTGGTTTACTTTGCAGAGCTACTCTTCCAATGGGTGACCCGATGTCAGTATCTAGTCATGAACTAATGGATAGTAGGAATCATAATCATAGTAATGGTATCGCACGAAAGGCTGGTGAGTTGGAATTTAATATATTCGTCTCTGCATAATGATCATGTATGGTAATAAGTGTGAGTCACAATTCACAAGAACTGTTGACTCGTGTAGCCAGGCTTCTTTTCTGGCTGAAAGGGTTTGATGTTAAATGACGTGTTGGAATTCATTTTGCTATGTAATTACAGATCGCAGACGACATAATTCATTTTCCGGGGAAATTGAGGAGCTAACCTCACGTCTTGACTCGACGTTGACTCGAGGAAGCATAGACTCTCCTGTGGAGCTCCGTGTGAGTGCTCACGCCTCGCCGCGACGGCAACAGACCAACAGAACGCTCAGTGACAGTGCTGCAATGCTGAGTAGCTCACCCGATCTTAGTTCAAGAATGCCAACGACTTCTGGAGGTGATCAGCAGAATGGTCGACCTGACCTGACTGCCGGCCTTCCTCCAGTCCCTCCTCCTAGAACGAGAGTAGAAAGGAAAAATAAACATGAAGATAATGGAAGTCCTCCAAGACTAGTGAGCAATGGGTTGCCACCCACTCCAAAAGTTCATATGGGGGCTTGCTTCATGAAGGTATTATTATTATTATCGCTTTAGCACAAAAGCTGAGAGGAATGTGGGCATAGCTAGTGGAATGAAATGCCAGGATATAAAGGGATGTGATGTGATGTCCTCCTTTCGTTGTTGTAGTGGTGGATGTTGTTGATGAAAATGTTGGCACATTAAAACCATTGTTCTCTCTTTGATAATAGGTATTTAATGGTTGTCCATTACGAATGCATTGCTGTGTCAGTTGGGTTAATCCGGAGACGAGAGACCAACACATTTTACTTGGTGCTGAGGAAGGGATCTACACACTAAACCTAAATGAATTACATGAAACGGCAATGGACCAGCTGTATCCGCGAAGAACCATCTGGATGTTTGTAGTAAAGGATGTGCTGATGTCGTTGTCCGGAAAAACTGTTCAGCTTTACAGACATGATTTGATAGGACTACATGCTAGTATAAATAATAAGCACACGCTCCGATTTTCTCTTAGAATGAGTAATAAAATTCCTGAAAAGCTGGTTCCACGAAAGTTTGCACTCACGACGAAAGTGGCTGACACGAAAGGATGCATGAGGTGCTGTGTTCGGAGAAATCCCTACAATGGATACAGATATTTATGCGGAGCAGTGCCTAGTGGGGTTTTCCTCATGCAGTGGTATGATCCTCTCAACAAGTTTATGCTCCTCAAGGTAAACAAATACTTACTCAAGTTTTTTTTACACAACGACAGCGGAGACAAGTACCGTTTGAGCTGTTGTGTTCAACCTTGTCTCTTGTCTCCTAAACTATAAGTGTTCAGAAGTTCTACTGAACTGACAATGATTCATGTACTAAAAAACATTGCAATTATTGATTTTTTTTACAGCATTTTGACTTTTGCATTACCTCCCCGTTGAAAACGTTTGAAATGATTATCACGCCGGACGTGGAGTATCCTTTGGTTTGCGTCAACGTTCGAAGAGAGCCTGACACGCCGAATTTAAAATTAGACTTGTTGAACCTGAATACTTCTAGTAGTTGGCTACATAGTAGTGAATTGTCTAATGAGGACAAATCAGGTACGAGTAGAGACACATTGTACAACTTTTATACTTTTTTAGGGTGTATGTTTGGCTAACGAAATGATTTATTTTGCAATTTCAGCAACTGTGATACATCGTAAGGATTATATGAATGTAGTCAGTGTAACGCAGTTAGAGAAAGATACCCTTATGGTTTGCTATGATAGTAAGTTCAAGTTTTAAGCATCTAACATAAAAGTCTTTGGGAGGTACCTAAAACATTATAATTTTGTTTTTTACTTTAGGTATTGCCAAATTTGTAAATATTAATGGAAAAGTTAAGTCTAGTAGGAAAACTTGCTCGGAAATTAAATTTGATTTCCAAATAGACTCTGTTGGTAAGTTAATGCACGTTTTATTTATAAAGTTGTATGTTGTGCCAAATTGCCAAGCTAGGTTGAGCTCATTTATATCGTCTACCTTTTTATTGCAGTTTGCCTGACGGATAGCGTTCTAGCATTTCACAAGCACGGGATGCAAGGGCGAAGTTTTAGGCAAGGTGATATCACACAAGAAATTACTGATCAGAGTAGAATATTTCGTCAATTGGGCTCTGACAGGTGAGACATGCAAACATTTTTTATGGATTTCATAATTATTGCCTACTATAAATATATATATATTGTTGTATATGTACATTGTATGCTTTTGGGGACTGGTTGCCGGTATTTAAACTAATAACAAAAAATATAATGAATTGAATATCAAGAGTGGTGTGCCTATCATCAAGGCCATCGGATCCTATTAACGTGGCTTCCAGTGAAGCTGGGTACAATCTGCTTGTGCTCGCCGGACACGAAAATTCTGTATTTTGATCACAACTATTTTTCTCTTCTCTTTATCTCTATGCTCTTTGAAATACGCTCAAGTCTGTCGTTAGTTTGTGTAAATTTTCCTTTAGTTGTTGTTAAATGTTGCTTCTTATCCAGTTATCATTTCTAAACCTTCTTTTAGCTTGGTCAGTTGCCGTTACTTACTAACTGTTGAATTATCGCTTGCATGAGTTATGAAACCTTTTGGGTATAATATATTATATAGTTTTGGTATCGTGGTCAAAAGTTTGTACCTGAATGATACAATGCATCTCCTCCAGCTCGTCTTGGAGTAATTTGTTGGACCCATCCAGTTTTAGTTAATTTTGTTTTGATGGACTTGTTCATTTAGTGTGCAAGGTGGTACGTTTTTTATTTCTATTCTAACATCCTTTTATTCTTTTGCAGGGAAGATAAAGTGATATTAATGGAAAGCAGACCTAATCCTACCGGGCCACCACTGACTACCGAAGAAGGAGTTAATTTATACACACTTGCCGGCCATGAAGCTACCTTTTAGATTGGCCATGCCAATCATGTCAATCTAAATGATTTTCAACAATAATATATAGTAAAAATTAACGGATGATATAGTAGAAACAGATCTCATCAATATTCCGTGCTTTAAAACTGTTGTGACGTTTCGTCACGTGTAACACTTTTGTTGTTGGTGGTCGCTGGTCGCCTGGTTGAAGATCCATGCCCTATTCGTACTCAATCGAAATAACATGCATGCACAAGCCAAACCAGGTTGTAATGCGTAATAATTTGCAAAGAAAACAAAATATTGCTCCAACTCTCTTTTCTGTTTGAAGTTTGCAGAGAAAGTTGCAAATAAACTAAATGTGATGCCGTATTCGTTCGTAGTATATTAACGATGGCAAGCCAGCGCTATAAACATGGGCATTTAATGCCAATTGCATTTTTCACAATTTTCTGACCTAGCAGCAGGAAAACAATTAATCATTATTAATCAAGTAGTCTATTTCTGTGCCATTACTTATCATGACAAGTGCAAGATGATAATGATACTGCTCCGGGATGTGAATGTAATTTAGCATGAAATATTTTTGGATTTTTCCAATCAGTTTTTGGATCAAGTATAGTAGCAGTAGCTAGTTATAATGTAGCTCATAAATTACCAATCACTAGATAAAAGTTGTGATCTTGTGATGAACGAAAGTCATGTTATAATCAGCCAATATCAAGTCAGTAAAAATGTGCAAATAGTAATGAAACCCAACAAGCAACACGGTTTTGAGCACAGCAATTAAGTCTTCCTTTGTTTTAAACGCAGTCAAGTACGTTCCTTTGATGCTGTGTCTGATCTGAGAGTGCTGAATCAGAAATGTGTGTGAATTACATACTTAATTTACTTTGTGTGTTAAAAAGCATGTCGTGTACATGTAATTAATTTAGAGCTTTTGTATTCTGTCAGCCTGCGTAGCAGTTTTTAAGTTTTATACTACCTTTTTTAGTTTTCCTATTTTAAATGTCAATATTATAATACTTTAGACTTTTTGTTGTATCAGAATTGTAACGTCATCGCATTCGCATTTAAACAGAAATTTGGATATAAAATACTAAAAAAGTAGCATACACCTAGTCAGCCTATACATCCCTTTGCCCGCCCTCGATGTAAATTCAGTTATTTGCATGCGTAATATATAATGTATTAATTTTTTTAAAATGTTAGTAATAGAATTATTCGCATATATCCTAATAGTTTAGCTACCTATGTATGTACGTAATACTTGATACACTGCTCATTGTAATTAAAGAAATACTGTTGTTCATATTGTGACTAAAAGAATCTACTTGTACGTACATTCATAAGACGGTAGAAGATAGATAAACTACAAGGAAAACTTATTAGTACGTATATCAGCATATATTAATGTTATTATTATACAACTCAAACATATATTTTTAAGTGAATGAGAATGAAAAAAAGTACACTTGAAGTTCTTCCATTGTAATAATTTCGAATAAAACATACATAATATACTATTGCTACTTTTGTGTTAGTATCAGAAAATGAGGTCAGAACGAGCACGGTTGTTTATGGATAAAGGGAATAAAGAAAGGACATTCTGAAACTAATAATTTTATCAGGTTTGTATGAAAGCAATGAGCTGGGATTTGGAATAAGAGATTTTTGATTTGGTGGTTCTAATGATGGTACGTACGTACGTACGATGAGGAAAGGTGAAAAGTCCTGTGCAAATTAATAAATTAACGAATTGATGATATGATAATAAATCGTAGCGTTTAGTCTAAGATACGTACATGCAGACGATGTGAATTTATGAGATGGAAAAAATAAAATAAAATCATACAAGTTATAAAATCTCCGTGTACGTCATTGATTTTTTAATTTTTGTTGTCGCATCATGTTTTAGTTGACGAATGGGACGACCATTCTTCTCCGAATTAAAGGTTTTCGTAACAACAACGCAAGTTACTTCTAACCTATACTCAATCAAGTCGGAAAAATATGATGAAAGTAAACTATGCCATGTCCTATCTACGTATCATGTAAGAAAGCAACCGTGTAGTTTAACAATTTTTGATTTTGCTCTGGTCATACAACTTGTATAATTTCCTGTGTTAAAATTTAAACAACCAGTTTTGAGAATATTTTAAATGTACGTTGCTGTGCACTTGGCTCTATTTGATAATTCTAGGTTCCAAACATGGTCTACATGAAAAATTGATTTTTCTCATTGACTTTAGTATTGATGGAAAGTAAATTGTCGAATCCATATTTTTTAAGGTCGCTAACATACAAAAGCTTTATATTTTATGCAATCACAGTCAGAAATAACAATTTCTGGCTTTACTAGACCTTTCTCCATTCGTTAAACTTTGGACAGTCTGAGTTTAGTTTTCAAAGAAGAAAGTATCGAGAATTAATTTAATTCTTTTACAGAACTGTTGGATTGAATAAGGAAGCGGCAATTTATATGAAGTTTTTACAAAAAGTTTTTAAATCTTAGTAAAGCAGAAAAAAATACTTTAGTTCATTATAGTTTAGGCTTAACAGCCAAAAACAGCCTTCATCATGAATATGCGAGCGCTGTTAATGTCGGAAAATTTCCACAAAGCCATGATCTTTCTGGGAGTCATTGGTTCCTTCATCACCATCATAATGGGGTGGGGTGGGATGGATTTTCTAGTTAGGACTGTCGTCAAAAAGGTAATTATTATAAAAATGGCTATTCTTTAAATTTTCCTTCAACTATTTGCAATTAGCCTAATTCTTGCGTGGTTAACTAGATGCTTAGATTAGTACCTGGCTCAATTACCTGGAACATGTGGAAAACGATCCCAATCCCTGTCTACCTAAAGTTCAACATATTTAACATCACAAATCCCGAAGAAATGGCGCAAGGAGCTAAGCCTCGAGTATCTGAAATGGGACCCTACGTCTATTTGTAATTTTTATATCAAAATCATCATCTTTTAATACTGATTGCATTTTCTGAGCTTATCAAATGTCTGTGCTGCTTCTATAGGATCGATTATGATAAGCATAATTTCATTCCCAACGAAGATGACGACACATACATATACCAAGACTCCAAGACCTACTTCTTCCAACCAGACATGTCCAACGGACGTGAAGATGACATGGTCACATACATCAACCTTATCTTCGTCGTAAGTTATACTTTTATTCGACCGAGAAAAACATGACATCCAACATTTCAGTTCAGATTTTCCTTCCTCCAATGAATATTTCAAGGAAAATAAATGGGGAGTGTAGTGCAAACGTAATGGTAGACTATTAACAGTAAAACGTGCCTAAAGCCAAAGAACATTTGTTCATACAGCTTTAAATTGAAGTTTTATCTGTTCAATTCAAAGCTCTCAATTATACATGACTTTTGATTTTTCCTTGTAATACATTCGTATGAAACTTTAAACTATCAGTATTCTAGGTAGCAATTTGTGACTCTGAATATCGATTTAAAGTGCTCCCATACTCTCCTGCGTATAAACAATTTTTAGCTCATGAAAAATATTTTCGAAATGGATTTGAATACTTTACTTGCTAACAAAGACGGGGAAATATGTATGTCAGTCGAGATTGAAAAGATATCATCCATATACGTTTTATATATAAATACATATATAAATACCTTGTGATTCTTGGTCTTGTTAATTTATTGTTTGTAACCCATTTTTATTACGAACTTTGTTATTTACTTCCAAGTCGTAATCAATTAGTTGAAATGACGTTTCCTCATTTTTTAACCACGTGTATTCCCAAGAGTAAAAATAATTACAGCATAATTTTTTATTCTAAAGGGAGTGTCTCACGTTGCCCATGATTTCACCGATGTTGACTTTCTCCTGGAAACTTTGGACACCATGCTAGCTGACAAAGGGGAAAAGCTGTATAGGACGGACAAAGTGAAAGATTTGTTCTTTGACGGGATTTCCATACAATCCTACATTGAACTACTGAACGATCCGTTGGTACAACAAGCTGGAGAAATTGACTTACCTGAGGATTTCAAGGATGGAAAGTTTGCATTGTTTAAAGGGGTAACTTGAGAAATGTAGTTATTCAGCTTATCATAATAGATATTTGTACAGCTTTTGACTACACTTTCAGAAAAATGGAAGTTTGGATGCTTGGTGGGAAGTACATACCGGTAAACTAACGAATTATTATAAAAAAGTACCTCTAATAAACCAAATTTTAAGAAACTTTTAAATTAAAGGGATACGAGATCATCGAGAATTTGGTCAGTTAGTAGCATGGCAGAATAAATCCAAGCTAACTTTTCATAAATCCGACTTCTGTAATAGCATAAATGGTTCGGATGGCACGTTGAATCCGCCATTTGTCGAACCTGGGATAAGCGACCTGTACATATTTGTGCCTGAGCTATGTCGGTCTGTGAAATGGCAATATGACCATGAAACGGTAAGTCACGGCATACCCGTCTCAAGGTTCCAATTTCCGGATATTCTGACTCCAGCTGAGAATCCAGATCTCTGGTGTTTCTGTCCTCATGATGACCTTAGCAAGTGTGATATTCATGGGATAGCCTCGCTAGCTGCATGCTATCAAGGTTGCAATTTAAAACTCAAAACTTTTATAATGCTTACATGGCACAATGTTGCACGCGAAATAATTATTTTTAAAAAATAATTAAACTCAATAGGTGTTCCGATCATGTTCAGCAAGCCACACTTTTTGGATGTTGATACAACCGTGAGAAAGCAAGTAGATGGACTCAACCCAGACCAAAAGAAACATGGAGGATTCATTGATATACACGCTGTAAAATTACAAACATGCAAACTAAAACTTTTACTCAACTTTTTCATGCATAATTATTATGAGCTGCAACTTTCCGTAGATGACTGGAGTCACGGTGCAAGCTTCAGTGACGATGCAGTTGTCCATTGAGCTCGTAAACTGGCCTGCTATGCCTTCGTTTGCCAACGCATCCAGGGCGTATGTGCCCTTCGCATGGATACAACAGGTTGGTTTGATTTGGCTAAAGAAAGTTGATGTTTGATGCAGTTTGTTTAACCTAGAAACTTTGTTGGTTCAACAGGAGGCTACACTTGATGCGTTGAATTTGTTCTTAATTCGCATGCAGTCCACGTTCCTCGGTTTGTGGCCGTTCCTCCGGTGGCTCAACTTGTTTGGATGTCTGGGACTTGTAGGAATTGGAGGACTCTTGGTCTACAACGGTCGTAAGGGAAGTCGTACAATTGATATTGCAGAAGAGGAAAACAAAGAGGGTGATGTTGATCAGGAATTGAACGTTTGGATTAAAAAGTTTGTCAAATAAAAACTTGATAGAGAAGACCTCCCGCAAACTCTTGCACCGCATTGTCAATTGTCTCAAAAAAAATGTCACCAGAGTGGAAGTTGAAACCAAACCAGTTTAGTATTGCTCAAATATATGTATGTATTTGTGTCCGCTTTTTGTACTACTAACCATGACACAGCACAGCACAATATTGCACATTTGTGTGAAATTCCCCTAAAAATTCATTGCTCTGTTCTTTGTCTATACTAATACGCCTTTCTCCTTGCGTAAATGGGAAATTTTAGATGAAAACTTTAGAAAGAATGTCATATCATGAGATCAAACATTTATTTACATCAATATGCATGCCAATATTATGGATGTTTCTATTTGGCAAAGTAAGTTGATCCGTAAATGCTCCTCGTTTGTACAACAGGTAGTCGCTCTGATTGATTGGACCGAGTCTTGCTTCCACTCTTTGACGAACTACCTTTCTACTACTAAAACTACTCCGGAGGAACCTATGAATCAGGAGCTACTAGCAAAAAATAAAGATAATTAAAACCCCAGCACATCTCCACAATAGTTGATGATGATGACCTTAGCTTAGAGTTCAACTAAAAAATATATAATAGTTTGGTAAGTTGTTTAGAGAGAGAGTAGATAAATATGTTGTTATTTATTATGTGTGAAATCTCATTGCCAACTGTATATAGGTCTATTTGAATCTGTATTTACACAGTGGGTGTTATTGTCCTTGTTAAAAGTTATTAGTGATAACAAAAGAAATGTTTATCTTGTTTGAGGATGAAGTATAATATGAAATATGTAGGTACGTAAGGTGTTATTGTGTAAAATATTGAGAATAGCTCGCACGTTAGAATCTTATTGTATTATGCATTTCAAAACGAAGACACACCATATTATAGCGTGTGGCATAGATAATTAGGTGTCTTATGCATTAAATTAGAACTCGTTGTCATTTATATGCTAATACAAGGCGTAAATAAAGATTACAATCGTAAGTTATACTGCTTTGCTTGCCGAGTGCTTTTTCTTGTCACGTAGAATCGACTGAGGAGAAACATCAAGCCTCAAATTCTAAGTGGATTCATATATGACATAACATGGGCTGTTTGCTCATTGCTGTACGGTATTTGAGCTTTAATAAATATTATGAGTTTTGACAGTCGTAAGACTACAGACAGACTCATGTTTGTGATAGGATACTGATACCGTATTGAACACGGTATTGGGAACTGATAACTGATGCATACATAATAGAGCTTTTGTGATAATATGTGAGTGCGAGTTAACTTGAAATAAGTTCTTACATCAAGCAAATGCGGCATATGAAGCTGACAAAACTAATTTGCATGGATTTGGTTGCAACAGCAGCAGTTCTAAAAGCTTTTGGAATTGAACATACATAATATGGATTGGTTGGCTACAAAAGCACATGAAAATCTTCCTCTGTTTTTTAACCTTCAAGCTTGAAAAGAGGTTGGAAGCAAAAGCTTTCTTGTCATCTGCAGATCTCTGTGATCACTCCCTCCGACAAGTACACTTGAAGAGTACAGCGCAAATAACAAGATTTCTGTTTACTCCTTTTCTTCTCAACCCGTTTCCAAAATGTCTCTGGTTCCCATTTACTTCGTTGATGCGTTTACAACTGAAGGAAACTCGGCATTCACTGGGAATGCTGCTGCTGTCTGTTTCTTGGATTACGATGTAAGTGTCATACGGGAAGATTCTTTGTCATGAATGAGCTAATTATATTTTTCACTGGAATTTGATTTGATTATTAGGACGACATCTCGGATGACATGAAACAGAAGATTGCCTCTGAGATAAATCTCAGCGAAACAGCGTTTGTATCTCAGGGCTGGAAAAATGGGCAAAAACTGGCGACAGCAGAAGGCTCCCAACTCTACCGCCGAACTCTTCGCTGGTTCACTCCATCCAATGAGGTTCAGCTATGCGGACACGCCACCGTTGCCTCAACAAAGGCGCTTGTGGAAGCCCAGCTCACGGACAAATATCTTGATCCTGCGACGAAAACTGTGACAGTCAACTTTGAGTCCAAGTTCCGAGGAAAGTTGGGAGCTGCTGTGAGTAAAGACAGCGGTCGAATCACACTCAACTTCCCATCCAATCCTACGCACAAATTGAATAAAGGGGAACATCCTTGGGTGGATGAGATGATTGTGACATTGTTGGGTGGTGAAGTTTCACCGGAACTTGTTGATGACATCCAGTATTCACCGGGAACAAAGATATTGTTGGTGAGGCTAAGTGACAGCTTAACACCTACAGAGTTGAGACAGGTTTCTCCGGATTTTAAGAAGCTTCTCAATATCAATACGGGGGATTTTGTTCATGATATCATTGTCACAGTGAAAGGGGTATCACCCGCGTTGGGGGAGGGTGCTGGTCCTAATTTTTATTCACGCTTTTTTGCACCTTGGGATGGGATCGATGAGGATCCTGTCACCGGCTTGGCTCACACGGTCCTTACTCCGTATTGGACACAAGAGTTTTCCAGGAGAGAATCCACAGAGATTGGAACTCTTCATGCGAGGCAGCATTCCACTCGTGGAGGTGATGTTTATTGTACACTATTGGGAGATCGGGTGAATTTGGCAGGTTCTGCGAGAGTTACAATTAAAGGACATTTGTTTGTCTAGCTTATGTCAGTTGTATGAATTTATGTAGTATGAGACTCAAAAAGAGTTAATAAACAAGATCAAAGAAATTATACTGCTATACTTTGATTAGCTTTTATTTCTGCAGACTCTAATAATTTTACTTTATTATTTCACGCGTTGATGGCTGCCTCAAGAGCTCGACGAGCATTCACTCGCCCGTGTCCCTGAAAAGATATCACATCAGGGATATTTGTACCTCGAAATCTTAAGGAATCTTGATTAATGAAAACCTTTGTGTTTTATTATTTGCTTACGTAGTGATTATTGGGGAACTCTGTTGAAGGGATTCCTCCACATTCCGCTTCTAGATCTTGTAAATCCGTATCCGCATTTTTGGTCAGAAACTCTTTCACTTCATCGTTTGTGGAATCTGGATTCCTTGCACGAAGAAGGGCAGCAACTCCCTAAAAATGCATATCATTTATTAAAATCACTTGATAAATTTAAGTGATTGGGAATTAGAATCAGGTTGTTTCACTTACAGCAACATGTGGAGAAGCAATAGAAGTTCCTGAAAGTGTCACGTAAGCAGTGTCATCATTTCCCCAGGCAGAGCGGATCGTACTTCCAGGTGCGGTAAGGTCAGGTTTCACGTTGCCCCCAACGCTTGGTCCAACAGAAGAAGAGCTAGCCAATACATCGCCAGAAGTTATTGCTCCAACTAAAACACAAATTAACGCATGATTTACCTCGTCATTACAATTTAATTTCGTATTATTAGTCTTCATTCATACCTCCAACAACATACGGACTATCCCCTGGTGAGCCAACAGTCCCACAGCTTGGTCCACTTCCTCCAACAGCAAAAACCGGAAGAATGTTTGCAGATCTCCACGCGGAAAGAATGGGATCAAACCACGTATCTCCTTGTCCACCTCCTAATGTTTTAAGACGCACTTTAATGTAGTAAAATGTATGCAAAATTGAAACTAGCTTCAATTAGTACAAGAACGTACCCCAGGAGTTGGAAACAACTTGAGGAGCCTGACTGCAATCCTCTGATTCTCCATTGGGAAGTGTCGGGCAGACAACCCATTGCCCACATTGTTGCAATGCTGACTGAGAACAACTGATGCTACTACAACCACGACAGGCAATCCATTGAGCTCCTGGTGCCACTCCAATTCCTCCAGCTCCGACCATAACTCCAGTTGTGTGCGTTCCAATTCCGTTCCCATCACTTGGAGTGTCAGTTGAACTATTTATGTCATAAAACAATGTCAAAGATTACATCAGACATTTGGAGATTTTGTGTTCTGCATAATATCTGGATTGACTTACTCATAGGGATCAAACCATCCATAGCTCTCACGGAAGTTTCCTCGTAGAGCTTCATGAGTGGCTCTTACTCCCGTGTCAATGTTGGCTATGCATTACGGAAAAGTATTTCATTTAGTTTTAGATTTGGAAAGAAAAGTATGCATTTTATGCATCAACGCTGTATTATTTACCAACGACAGCACCACTTCCATTATTTCCTCCGGGAAGTGCCCATGCAGCTGGAGCCTCAATTTTTTCAATGTTCCACTCCGCGAAAGGCACAACCTCGCTATCGTCATGCACTTGGCCAATGGTGACAATTCGTTCCTCCTTAATTTCGTGAACTTCTGGAAGTGCTGCTAACGAGTTGACGAGCTCAGCACTAGCTCCTTGCACGTACAACTCGTTACTAATCCAAAACTGCTTGAAGCTGACAGTGCGAGCCGTCAAAAGTCCCAATGCATTCTTTTGCGATGATTTAGCCAAATCTTTGAGGTTCTTAACAAGATGAGAGATTTTACTCGCACGATTTGAAAATTTCAAAATCTCAACGCGACGAAGCGCAGCCTTATTTCCACCGGAGAATGTAATAAAAATGTTGGCAGTCCCTTCGGATTTGAGAGTATGGGTCAAACTTTGGTCAACTTTTGTGCTCGGGGCAGCTAAAGCCAAGCCCACCAGGGCTAAAATTAAAGCGTTGCGGATCATTTTAAGTTTATCTTTTGTTTTTCAAGGTTTTCAAACATTGAAATGATGAGGTTTCAGAAAGTCCAAGTCCTATTTATAGCAAACGCAGTATCCAGCAATATCAGAGGATTATCAACCAATCGCTTTTTTTCAGACGTTATTTTATTGTTATCAATAATATTTTGTACTTAATCATTAAGCAAGTTCATTTGTGAGTAAATATAAATGAAAAAGGTGATAAGTCACTACTCATTCTCTGAATTTTGAACATGCGTTGACAGGAGTGTAGAACGCAGTGGTAGATAATCGCTGAGCTTGATTTTGAGTGGGCTACACTTTGGAACCTCCAGTGAAAATATATTTAATGTGATCATTGATCAAGATCAGCATGGTCAAAAAAGTAATTTATGATACTGACTGGAATAAGGAATATATGGAATATCAGTTAGCAAGGTTTCTTATCTGTCAGCATGAATCGAGTTGATACTTTGATACTCGGCCTTGTCTTTCAGACCAATTTAGTCATTAAAATTTGTCATTTTGGTTGAATATATGTTATGAGTGCAAATAAATCATGGCGGTATGAAAAAATTTGTGCAATAAAAGTTAATTGTATTATTTATTATTTACAAAATATGTACATGATTAGCAGTAGTGGTAGTTATTCCAATCAAACTATCAAACTGTATTATCTACAAATATCTTCGGTGTTTTAGGCGTTGATTGCTGCTTCTAGAGCTCGACGAACATTTACACGTCCGTTTCCCTAAAAATATCATTTACGATTAATTTACTTTAAACTGGAAATGTGCATCATGCGAGCAATAAGTTCCTTACGTATTGGTTGTTTGGAAATTCGGTGGATGGAATGCCTCCACATTCTTTTCCAGTATCCTGCAAGTCCCTGTCTGCGTTGGCTTCCAAAAGCTCTTTAACTTCAGCATAGGTCAGGTTTGGGTTCCTTGAAAGAAGGAGGGTAGCAGCTCCCTAAACGTTGAAACTAATCATGTCATTTTGGGGAAGGAAAAATCATTTGATAATTGGTATGCGATCACTTACTGCAACATGTGGAGCAGCCATGGATGTTCCAGAAACCGTTTCATAAGCAGTGTCACTGTTTCCCCATGCAGAGCGAATCAAAACACCAGGGGCAGTAAGGTCAGGTTTCAGACGGCCTTCAACGCTTGGTCCTGTAGCAGAAGATTCGGAAAGTGCATCGGCGGAGGTTGTTGACCCGGCTGCAATGACATTTTGATCAGCGGGCGAACTTGCTGTGCCACAAGTTGGACCACCATTGCCGATAGCGAAAACTGGGATAATTCCAGCTTCCTTCCATGCGGAAATAATGTCATTGTAAAAGGTATTTCCTTGTCCACCTCCTGTTCAGAAAATTATGATTTCAAATATGAAATTGGCAACCCCATTGAAGCCTATAAAAATCGTGTAGGAATTTTTAATTACCCCATGAGTTGGAAACAACTTGAGGAGCCTGACTGCAGTCTTCAGATTCTCCATTGGGAAGGGTTGGGCAAAGAACCCATTCACCACATCGCTTCAATGCTTCTTCAGTACATGTAACGGCACCACAACCACGGCAAGCCACCCATTGAGCTCCTGGTGCCACTCCAATTCCACCAGCGCCAACCAAAGTTCCCATTACGTGGGTTCCGTGTCCATTGGAGTCACTTGGGGTGCTTGAACCGCTGTAAAGTAAATGTAAAATCACTTTAATTTACCTCGAATGGGTTTTCAAGACAGTATTTATGCGCAAAATGTATATCCAGCTTTACTCGAAGGGATCAAACCATCCGTAGCGTTCACGGAAGTTTCCACGAAGGGCTTCATGGGTTGCTCTCACTCCAGTATCAATGTTAGCTATATAAAATGAATAAAACCAAGTTTAGCTTGTGGTTTGTTTGTATAAAATGAAGTTTAGTTACAGTTTGCCCCAAAAAAAACTTACCTACGACAACACCGTCCCCATTGTTTCCTCCAGGAAGTGCCCAAGCTTCAGTAGCCTCCACCTTTTCAATATTCCATTCTTCATTTGGCAAGATTCCTCCGGTAACCAATGGCTCAACGGTGATGATAAGTTCTTCGCGGATTTCTCGGACTTCTGGAAGGACTGCCAATGAGTTGATAAGTTCAACAGTGGCTCCTTTGACATACAACTCGTTGCTAGCCCAGAACTGTCTGAAGCTGGCGGTGCGAGCCTTCAAAAAATTAAGAGCGTTCTTTTGGGATGTTGCAGTCAAAGATTTGAGGTTCTGAACAAGATGGGTAACTTTATCGCCACGGTTTGCGAAATTCAAGGCAGCAACTTGTCTAAGGGCAGCCTTGTTTCCTCCATGGAATGTAACAAAGATATTGGCAGCCCCTTGAGACTTCAAGGTTTGTGCCAATCCTTCCTCAACTTTTGTGCTTGGGGCAGCCAATGCCAAGCCCACAAGGGTCAAAACTAAGGCGCTTCGGATCATTTTTGGAGTTAATTAAAAATTGCGCTTGGGAAAATGTTTTGTGACTAAACTGCTTGGTGATTGTTTGGAAGTTGAATGATGATGTGAAGGGGAAAATACTTCCCTTTTTATACTCGAAAGTGCAGGTAGGAAGCTTTTCGACTATTTTCATTGCAAGAACATCAACTTTATTGCAATTTAACGTTAATAAAGTTTAAAATGTAAATATGGTTGAAAAGAACGAAAGTTGAGAAGCTAAATTTAAAACTTGGAAAATCCAGTCAAAAGTAGTTATACAGCGAGAATCAACATATATAAATTATGATAGCAAAGGTCGTGGCTTTGATATCCATTTTAAAATGTATATAATTGATATGCATATTAAAAGGGATTAGCGTACCAGTGATAAGCACTACTGTACCATCTGCATCTTATCAGTCACATAAAGTGATGAGTAGATTTGCAACGATTTGTTGTTACTACATGTAAAATTACATCCATTTCGAAGCTTATGGTATGGCACGCGTCTACTGAAGTTCATTTCTTCTGTGGGATGGCCCATGTTTGATTCATGCTGATGATGTGTGAGTGGATGAGATTATATCCCCTTCAAATCCTTTATTATTATTAAAAAAACAATACTTTGACGAGTATTTTTAGCTACTGCGATCATGGCTTATATTCGGGGATTATCCTCTTCATTTGGGAAAAAACTATAAGGAAATCCCAATGTCTGGGGCATCAAGCTCCATGTTGTAACAGGGATTTAATATTTTTATGTATACAAACACAAAATGTACTACGCTGCAAAGTGTTGAATGTAGTTTATTATTCAACGATAGTTGCAAACAACTGGAAACCCCAAAATTGTCATGTCAGGGTCAGAATCAGAACACAAAGTATTATGAGTGGAACAAACTGAATACAGTTCATTTCTTTGAAATTGAGCCTGCAGTTTGGTTAATTTGGTAAATTTTCATCTTTGCAATGATCAAACTAGCTCCTGGCCAATTAGTAACAAGCTCAAGGCCTCAAACTTAAAAGAGAAGTGAATTGACAGATGAAACCCCGTGTTTCTTTGCTCGAAAGACTTCCCGGTAGAAATGATGAAAGTTTGTTAAACTATATTTCACAAGGGCAAGGACAACATCATTAAATACTCACGGCAATCAGGATTAGCCCTTCATAAATAGCCATAATTACATATTACATGGCTGGGTTAGAAGAACTACAAATTTAGGAATGAATTGTATTCATTTGTATAGCATTATGAGAAATATCATGGAAATATAGAATGGACACAGGTTTTCTTGGTACGACTAATCATTTGCAGTTGGAGGGATTGTTCGCTTGCCATTCGAAAGCCATTGAAGTCACGTTCCTTCAATTCAAAGAATTTTTACTTGCAATGCACGTGTGTTACTTAGAATGAAGAATTAGAATTAGAACGTGGTCGAGTCTGGATGTGAACTTAATAGTCCAGCATCCATTTAACCAAAATAATTTTCTGGTGAATTTAATAATGAAGTGTATTTTCCATATTGAGCAGCTCACCAGTAAGTCCGAGTGGATTTAAATACTAGAGCAATTTCTATTCATCAACAACGCATTAATTTTTAATTAGAATCATGTTTCCGAACTCCTTTGTTGCATTTGTACGTTCTCTAAATTAAAAGCTTTAATGCGTAAACCCCATCGCTGTACATAAACCTTTAGCCATGGAGTGTTAGTATGTAGAGTACTCTAGTTAATTGGTTAGATTATTGAAATGATTTCCAGGAATTAAACTGTTCCTGACTTGATGTATAAAAGACCCTAGAGCATTTAACGGTGGAATTATTTTGCACAATCCTTACTCTCGTGAAATATTGTATTATATAATTGGAGTGTCACGTTGCCCCACTTTAATATTTTCAGATAGTGAAAGGTAACGGTGAAACGAAGTGCAGAATGCTGTTCCAAAGCTTTTGAAGCCATACATGTGGATCTAGTCGGATTCCAATTCCAACTGGAGGATAAAAGCGGGTGACGTTATTTTCAAAGCTGGCTGAGCATGCAGTATTTCAAAGAATTTGTATTGGATTTCCATCCAAAATTCTCAACAGTTCTCAAAGTTTTGTAATCGCTCAAGATATGTGGCGATAAAAAGAGATTTTTCCGCTGACGAACTTCTTTATCATCAAATCATCATCATTCCGTAACTTAGTACAGTAACAGTGTTTACAACCTACTTAAGCTTTCCACCTACGTATATGGTAGGTGGAATGGTAGGTATATGTTTCGACGCAATTCGTTTTTCTGCGAATTCCTTCAGTTCAATTCCGGTGATCAAGTGAATCTCCTCTTTCTGTTCGTTAACTTTAATTTACAAGACCTTCTGGATTACGTTACAGCATCGATTTAAAAAATCCTACAGCGTCACCACGTTAATAACCTTAATTTGGTTAAATCCGTCGAAGGACAGGGTCTGACTCTGTCTTCATGCTGTGAATATTCAAACTTCATAAATTGCTTCCTGATTCTAACATTTTGAGTTTCATAAGCTTGGAATCCCGATTAATTTTCCTTGGGAGTATCATCTTCTCCTTCACAAAAGGAATCCATGAAAAGAAAGTCCTTAAAAATGTAATTAACGTTACGCCATATCGACAGCAATATGATACGTAATGCTCCACCAAGCACTTTGTGAAACCTAAAATGAAAAGCTCAAATGAAAGTACTTTCATTCATCATTTGCGCACTTCTCTTCAATGAGTTTCCTGTCTTATCAAACTTAATAATATTGTCTAAGCATTTGAGTCAGGTTGCACAAGCGTTACTTTAATCATGTATAATAATAATAGCACATCACTTGAACAGTTCAATGTTTCCTTTGAAGAAAGAGTGTTACCTTGAACGTCCTCGTCATCGCGATCTACAAAAATGTAATCTCAAGTTTGAGAGTTCATTAGACGGTTTTATCCTTTGAAAAATTACATAACTGATAAACAGAGTAACACCATCATCCATGCTGGAAATAGTAGAAGGAATAGAACGCCTTTCCCTGGTGAAAGCAAACAAACAAAAATATATGGTTACTCGTAACGGGATCGGGTGAAGGCCAAATTCTTTACCATTTATTGGTTATTGTGTCATGTAGTTTGGAAAACATAAAAGATATTTTATTTCGCAATCGCGAGTGGTGGTGAAGGTGGTGACTCTGCTAGAGTGAATGACACTCTAAAGAGTATTGAGCGATTGTATTACAAAATAAACTAGAAATCACAAACAGGAATGCTTAGTATGGTATGGCGAGGTGAGGGGAAACCCAGACAGCATTAAATTAAGTAAAAAATCATTACATAAAATTTGGAACACAGCATTGCGTACGTACCATGAAGTTTAAGCGTGATGTTTGGAAAGATTGTTAATTAATTAGTATTTGTAAGCATCCGTTGAATGCTGGAGTATCTAATTGGATAAGTAAAAATTGAAATACGGAAGGAAACTCCCTTAAAAATTTATAGTTGCTAGCTGCAAAACATGCTTTCCATTCAATTCATCTCTGATATACAAAAAAAACACTCCAAAACAATTCCAAACACATCACCTGCATATTTTAAAGTATTAAAAGCTTCCGGCAGTAAATGAGTGGATTAACTACTTTTCATTGAAACTAGTATAGTATTTTTAAAGTGCTATACTCGGGGCTTTAGGAATTAACATTCAGTTTTACAAGTTTACAAGGTACATCACATTGGGGGGTTACATTATTAACACCAACACCTAAACTAGTACTTCCCTTAAGCAGCTTTCACTCCGGGAGAAAGATTATTGCGAATTCGCATTGTAACGAAATGCTACATACTGTTTGCTGCAACATTGAGTTCAGTCGCATTTCTCAATAGGTTTTAACTGATTGCGAATTGATAAAAAACTTTAAGTGCAAAGTTTACCAAAAAGGCTCAGCACCATTTTAACATTGAACACGAAGTAAACAATGTACGAGTAGGTATGGTGTAAGCCTTTTTTCCTATTTGTTTGACAT
>JAQGAP010000756.1:0-27336 GCA_034697805.1 Orchesella bifasciata
TATTTCACGCTTCCTATCTTGTGCATTGCCAATCATATCGCAGAATCTCAAGAAGAGTTTTTAAGCAAAAATATTTCTTGAGAGTGCATAACGAATTTGCAGCATCCTGCTATCCTTTTACTTTTAAAATGACAGTCTGTAATCCAATTATGATAATTTGCATTACATGGCATTGGCCGGCACAACGAAACATTGAAGTTTTGGCCAACTTCATCACGAACATCTTCTCATTTAACATGCTTAGAGGGTAGAAAATTTTTGTACGTTGACATTGAAATTCATTCGAAAATGAACTTGGTTGTGATTACAAAGTGTCCAAATTATGCATTACAGCATATGAATAGAACATGCAACGCATTAAAATCTTTAAAAAGTTAATGAGCGAAAAAATCCCGTTTAATTTGTATACTTTTTTTAACAAAGCACTAATCATCCCACCTGCCAATAATATAACTCCTGTTTCCGAGAAATAAGCATTTTATTACTACTTTTAATAGCAGGAAAATAATTTTATTACTGATTTTGATGGCATCGATGCTTTTGTTATGGTTGTTTTGTTTTTGTGATGCTAAGTATTGATTTATGGGTTCTTTGACATTGAAATGTGGCTGGGTAATAATTTTAAGGAAGTTTTTGTGCAAATAAAGTAAAACCAAGTTTGTACATCCTTATGGTTCAGCCTATTTCTTGACCCACTTGCATCAATCATTTGTTTTAAGAAACCATAAAGTTTAAGTTTTCCTCATCTCAATTAACGCTGACAAAGTTTTCTTATGCATCACCATTGAAGAAATAAAAACTGGACGATTCCTTTCCTTGTGCTAATAAGACTGGTTAGACACTGAAACTTTTTAAATAGCGTCAAATAAGTAAGTAATTAATATCCTAATGATGCACCAACCCAGTCATCACTTGTGTTATTTATTGCTGTCGCTCCATCATTTGTATATAAATGTTACCTATGAAAAATGTAATGCTGTTTCATTCATCATAGCATTACACATAAAAAGGGATTATTAAGATCGTCATAAAATCACTCCTTCTGTTTGTATTGTATGCTACCCAAGTGAAGTAATAATCTGTTTTGATTCGACTGTGCAAAAGTCCTTGACACCTAGTCCTGATTTTTTCTTGCCAGATTTGCAGCGTCCGTCCGTTTCTTTCAAGTTTATGATCATTTCTGGGACATTGCATTATAATGCCTTCAACCTGTATGCCTTTGTGTATAATTGTGAACCTGCTTATTACATGTCATGTCATGTATCCACACATGCACCTAATATAATGCTACGTCGCTTGCTTTGAAATTGTATTTGCCATTCACCAAAAGAGATCTCTATACACTCACTAACTCACTCTCATCGTCAGAAAAGTTGACAATTACAATGCGTACGAATAGTGTACTCACTTACGATGATGCAGTATAGTATATAGCATATAATGTTTTATATTTCATCCCTCATCAGTGCATAGCTTTTGCTCTTTTATGTCATCATCATTCTAAAAAACCAATATGGATAGCTCAGCTCAGCTAAATGACCAAATCTTTATGTATTTAATTGATTTCGAGTACATGTAATTGTACCTCAGCTATAGCTTGCAGCTATATCCAATATCAGCCAGATTTGTATCCTTATACAATTGGACTAAGGTGAGCAAATATGTACGATACATACAGGTAACGTTTTTAAATTCGCCAAATTGTACGAATACTTGTAGAAGGTATTTCATCTCAATCCTATTCATCCTTGTTCCTATTGTAAAAAACTGCAGATTTACAAGTAGCTAATAATTGCATAATACAAGAAGTGCAAGAAATTGCGTGCTTGTAATACATTTTTGTTGTAAATATTGCAACAAGAATTGTGACTGTCAGGCCAAGCCAAAGAAGAGCAAGTTGATTATATTGTTACAGAATATACCTATTTTTCAAAGTGTCATCCAAACATATTTAATGTATGACGTAGTAAATACGTAAAACAAAAATGAAAATACAAAGGACTCCCGTTCTTAGTAAGTAGCATATAATAGTCTCATTTACAGACATGAAAGTAAAACTGGTCCATCGGTAAAAACTTGTTTAATCAATGCCTACGGCTTGTCCATCCTTACCTTTGCCTTGATTTAGCAGTTTATTTAGGCACCTGAAATTATTAGTATGGAAATTTGAGGTAAAGTATGCGAGGTTAATACTTTATTTAATTAAAAATAATTTCGTTAACATTTTAACAACCTATGATAATGCTGGAAATCAGCATCATTCTGATTCTAACTTTGTTGATGAACCCTCCACCGTCCCATCCAATTATCTTCAATGGCACTGTCTGGAATGAATGGCGATGTAAGATGTAACGACAATGATGATAATGATATAGAAATTATACACACGATGATATTTAACATTAGTACTTCATTGCTATTTCTTAGTCCTGGACTCACGCAAGCGAATTGTTTTTTTTTCAAGTCCACCCCAGTACATTGTTATATAGCCATAATATGGTCTTGGCATTTGACTTAGAAGTGCAAAAAAGTGCAATGAAGCAAGGAATGATGATTAGAAAAACATACACCTAACATGTCTGAGCTGTATTGATATAAGGCGGCCTTAGACTGAGAAGACGTGTGTCCTGATGTGAGAAAAGTTCTCTTATGCCATTTAATTACTATGAAGTGAGTAATAGTTTGCGTAAAGAGGTTAGATGGTTGAATGTTAACCTCTGTTTAGAGAAGTGATTTGCAGCGCATAGCATTGCGCAGTAGTATAGTAGTTGTAGGAAGAGTTCCATCCAACGTTGCCCCATCACGTCTATATTATACAAAAGAAAATATCAATATCCAAGTCATTGTGTCCTTGTGCCAAAAGATATTTTGCTGTATGAAGCTAATTGGCATTGCTCTTGACTTTACTAGTACACGTATTAAAGTCTGACATTTCCCACATCAAATCTGCTTTAGTTCAAACTTCGTCGGGAAACTCATCAGATCAACACACAAAAACGACTTTAATTATTCTGAAACAAAAGAAATGGACTCTGTGATCATGATAATGAAAATGCAATTTTCAAGAACAAATACTTTTAATACTCTTTGTTGGACAGGAAATCTTCAATTTATGGCTGATATTAACATTTATATTAACCAGACTTTGTCCTTTATCACGGGTTCTTTCTTTGTAAAAGTAGCAGCCAGATAATGAGGATCACAGGGAAAAAGTAATGATCTTTAAGGGAATCCCATCTTTAATGTTCCAGGCTTTAAAATTTGTATGCATAATATCTTTTACTCTTACTCAGTAACGTTCAGGAGTCTTTCTAGGTAAGAAACTGAGCACCGAACAATAAATCATTCTTTTCATGATGGTGGCATGAAGAGTGACAAGCATGAAATCTAAAGTACAATGTTTTTAATGTTAGGCATGACGAGGAGAAAAACTTGGACGTTGTTTGTTAGACAAAAAGTTTTTTTTTGCTCATTACACTGTTTGAAACAATTTAAAATATTCCACTTGACATAATATTGACATCCCCCACATTGACTAGGGGAATGAAATATTTTTACCTGAACTGAATGAATAATAAAAACTTCAGATTAGTTTGACGAACTGCTGACTGAATTACTAATGTGAAGGTTATAGGAAAGTGCACACTTTATTTATGACAGACGTAAAAAAGCAGAGGTCTAATAGGCATATATAGCTTTTTCAAAGATTAAAAATGATTCTGGAAATTGTTTTGTTATATCACATTTCAGTGCAACATGCACCATGATTCAATACTATGTTTGTGTATGTGTGTTCAATGCTGCTGGGGGATTCGGTGTACATAAGCAAACGACGTATTTAAAATGCTGACAATCAAGTTTTTATGACTATTCAACAACATTTTGTAGGCAGTACTCTAAAAACTACCTCATCTGCTCAAGTACATTTTATGAAAAGGCCAACCTCGCTAGTTATATCGTTTTTTTTTTGTTTTGGGCACTAAAAGGTAAAATAGGGAATTAATGGCAGTTTATAAATTGAATCAGTTGCATGTATTTCCACAACATATCTTAGCACAACTGCTTTGAGCGTATGTATCCTATACTGGAGGAACAATAATTCTCTTGGCAGGGAAATTATTTTCCTAGGCATAAAATTTCAATGCTGGACTGGAATTGTGACCTACACCATCGATTTACATAGAGAGATCAGTCCAAAGATATATACTCAAAAAGAGGATTCATTTACACATCATATATTTGCATGATGTACATAATATATAAAATTGGGAGACGGCTATGGATAATTTCTTATTCCTCTCCCTTCGTCTATTCCTGTAGCACAACCTTCTAAAATCTCTGAATGATTCACCAGGTAATAGCCATTGATTATTTATCCATTCGTGAAGAATATTTCTGAGAACACTGTAAACCTGTTAAACAACTACCACACGATCGCATCTTCATTTTCAGAGGAAGGTAAAAAAGGAGGATCAAGTTTGATCAGCGAATTCCTTCTGTTTTCGTTTACTGCCTAGATTTTCCACCTTAATACATCTTCCGTACTGCTGGTGTTTCCTGGCTCCCACAGTATTCCATATACAGTATTCCGTGTTATGGGAACTTTCCTATCTGCAATCAAAGGTACGGTCACACAAACCAGAAGAGAAGGAAGCAAAATGTAGGATATTTGGCATGTGTGTGTAATGTGTAAGGTTTTACAAAAGATATGAGGTTCATCAAGAACAAGTGGATAAGCTAAGGACAGCTTAAGCTAAGCGGTAGTATAAAGTGCAGACGGAACTATATCCACTTTACATACTTGAATAAACTTGGATGCGATAGGTGAATCACTATTATTATAATATCCTTCGTCTGAAATGACCAAATTGTTTTGTACAATTTACTTGGAGTTGCAAAGGCGCATCAACAGTCAACACAGCACATGTTGATTTCATCCCTTTTTCAGGTAATTTTTGGGCTACACTGAGCATTTCATTGTGCCGTCACCTTAATAAGCACCATCATCATTGGGCTAGGTAGTCGGTAGTCTACACAAATACACAAATAGGTGTCCATTGTGTATCCCAACATTTGTACCAAATTCATTTGCTATATCTCGTATTTCTAATGTGTTTTCCTATAATAGTTTCACATGTGGATACACAATGCAGACAGGATTATAATATATAAAACTGCAAGTTTTCTGTGTGTTGTCCACTTTTATGCATGATCTAATGAGTTTGGGCAGCAAGTGTGCTGTGCTGACAAGTAGATACGGTAACTTCTAAATGCAAGAGCACCATAAATTTTTAACACACATGAATAGTGATTCTACAATGCATGCCACATGCATTTCATACCTTACAAGTTTAAGAACACGAAATGGAATTTTTTGACTGACTTTGCTTGAGCAGTCGGTGTAGTTCCTTCAAGACTTTGTTTGCTCATTCATCCTTATTTCTTCCACAGCTGTGGCTGCAGTAGCATCTAAACTGCTGTGGATAGTAAAAATGCTACTATATGCAATAATAAGTAAATTCTTAAAAGCTACTCTTGTATTCCAAGTACGATAAATATTTCTCTTATCAATAGCGAAAACGATAAGTAGCGGTTTTCAAGAATTAGAATGATTTTCAGTCCCAAATACTAGTGGGGGAGTCGTTAAGTATGTTAATGCTCCTTTTCCATTGTAGCATTGTTCAATATCACTGTATTTAGGGTAAATGTTATAAGCTCTATTATTGTTGCTCACAAAAAGGTGCAGCTTTCTATCTCGTGCGTTTTGGTGATATGTGATGCGTTATGTTGTTTGTGTACACACGTCAAAAAAATTCATAGGCCATAGGTTCAACAGTTTCTGCAGATTACAAAGTGTAAGGGCCCCAACATCATTAGATCTGTGCTATTGCGTACAACACAATAAGGCAACAAGTGAGCGCAGAATGCATAGCAAACTTGAGCAACGCATATCTTTATGAAAATTTGCGTAAAACAATATTTTTGGGAGACCTGCGACGAATTATATCTTACAACGATAATGAAAAGCCTGTAAGTGCTCAACTGTAAGAATGACTTTTTGCTGGTGATGTGTATTCATGTGATATATGAAGATATAGGATAATAGTATTTGTATTGCATTGCACTTGCTACGTGTGGAGTTCTCTAACCGTGGCCATCATCGTATGCCTAGTTTTTCTATTCTATATTTCATTTTGCGTCTAGCCTTGGCTAGGTTGATGTCTTGCTAATTTTGTTGGTGTTGCGGCGGTTCTAGTGCAACACTTTTAGAGTCATGATGAAAGCAAATAATATTTTGGACCTACTTAATTGGTCGGGCTAACTTGACAAAATTTCTTCACGTTTTGAAGGAATGGCTCATCCCCAGTACGAGATTTGGGCAGACAAATTCCAGACGTCGCAGGATAACCTATTTTGATTTGAATAAAATAGGCCAGCCACAAGATTAACAAAAAAAAAGTTTATTGTGATATAAAATGTGCTAGCAAGTTTAAAAGTGCAAGCAAAGTTGAATACGAATTAGTTGTTTCTAGACTTCCGTGATTGTTGCAGCGTGAAACGAAAAGCATACAGTTACTGGAAATAACAAATTTATTTCCTTCTTTGATATCAGATTCGAGTTTTATTTAACAGTATATAAATAATGTATACAGTTCCTGAAACCTGACCTAGTGTTTTTTACGCATTTGTCATGAACTAAGCTGGTCAGTCAACATAACTCATAAATGCGCTGGCGTGACGCTACATCGGGGGAAACGGTGTAGATTCGCGTGTTTCCTTGAAGCGGAAAGTGAGAGTGCAAGATCAGTAGCAGATAGGCCATATCAACCTTCTGCATCTCATTCAACAGTATTACCTAACAAGTTGTTATCTCATCACCTCTTTTTTCTATCTGGAGGACCTTGCTACACGCCATAAAACAGCAAGATGACGATACTCAAGAATATTTCGACTATCTTCCGGAGAGTCGCACTTCTCCTTTGGAAGAATATTCTATTTCGGCGAAAATTTCTCATGATAGTTCTCACCGTGATTGAAATTCTAGCTCCTACTTTTCTAGTCGGTGGTTTAGCGTGGTATAGAACTATTGTGGATAATGATACTGGTATTAAGGAACTTAATTTTACCTACTTTTCTACCTATCCCGAAGAGGTATAGTGTGTTTTTGTGAAATCTAATAATAATAATGAGATAACTTGTGCTGAGGTTTGAGGAAAATACATATAATGCTACGATTATGATTTTTTAAGGATCTTCTACGCCCAGCAAAGAGGAAGTTAAACATGAAGAATACATTGTTTGCATACTATCCTGATAATGTACTAACTCGTGAGATTATGGAAATGGTTAAACTCAGAATCGGCACGAGAGCAGGTATGCCTTTTCTATACACATGAGCTATTATTATTATTAATACTATTATTTCTTGTCCTGAGCAAATTGTCAGTGACCAGTAAAAAATAAATTATATGCCAATAAGGATGCATGAAAAGTGAATCTTTGTCGGGTTGATTTGGTTGTTAAAAATGCGGGTTAATGCCCTTCTCCCCATCAGAGTTGAAGCCATTTGACAGTGAGGAAGAGTTGGAAGTGTTTGTTGAGGACTCAGAAATCCCATTGGCGGACTACAAAATACGGAAAAACAAAGTAGGAGCTGCCATCATATTTGGACCGGCTTTTCAAGTGCCTAACGAAACCTTGTATCTGTACAATCCACTCAACCCTGAGGACCATCGTCTCAACTATACGATACGGATACCGTTGTACACAATAGACACAAGTCATTTGGTGGGATCATTACAGCTCCCTGGGCCACAACATGGTGAATGACTACATTGCATGATATATTATATTATGATTTTATAAAACCTCACTAAATATTTTATTGCTGCAACATAAAACCTGTTGTCTGAGCTGAGTACACATATATATTCATTCTTCAATCACATTTGGCAGACAATGCTCAATCATACAGAGGAGCTGCATTCTTGGGGATTCAGATTGCATTGGATAAAACCATTATCAACTTTTTGACGGGAGAAGAACCACCCACAGGCGTAAGTAGAGGATGCATACATGAAAATGACAATGATTATTGCAATAATTGCATGGGCAGTGCAATGTCAAGTTAGAATTATTGTCCATCATCTCTGTTTTTTTAAAAATGAAATTATAGATATCTCAAGAAGTATTTCCATATCCACCATACGATACAACAAAGTTCAACACAATTTTTTTCATTCCAATGCCTGCCGTGATTGTACTTGGCTTCATTTTTATGGTTCCATCAATTATGCGAAATGTGGTCTCAGAACGTCAAACAGGAATTAAGGCAAGTTTATATGACTTTTTTAAAGCACTGCTATATCCGGAACAAGAGCAATCCAAATTTGACTATTAAAATGAAATGCCACAAAATTCAGTAACAAAATACATGTTTCCATTTCCGCTTTGTTAATGTGTTTTTTTTTGCTATTTCAGGAACTAATGAAAATTCATGGACTGCCCAACTGGATGCACTGGCTAGGATGGATGATAAACACATTGCTCGTGCTCGTTGTTAGCATATCAATCGTTATATTTTTCCTGTTTTACCCACTCGATGAAACGAAAGGGGGAATAGTCACGGAGGGGGATATTACTGTTTGGTGGTTTCTCATGTTCCTTTACGTCATGGCTGCTACATCATTCTGCTTCTTTATTTCTGTTTTCACAACCAATCGTAAGTAACAAAAATGTGCTGATTTGGGCATAAATAGTTATCGCATGTGAAAAAAAAACTACTTGTTCATACGACATGATGAGTTTTTAGCATTTTAAATCACTCTTTTTACTCAATTTTTGACTATTTTGCAATAGTTACGTCATGACTTATGACATATATATGATGAGTAAATTGTTACAATTGATAATTTGGTGGTAACGCATGCTATGAATTAATGTCCCTTTTCAATATTTTTATCCAGCGGTTATGGCCACCACTGTTGGAATCGTTCTCTGGCTCCTATCCTACTTCTTGGTAGCCGTCCCTCTGGCTTTGGACTATGAGAACCTAACATTGGTGAAAAAATTGGTATCCTCGATTCTACCCAATACTGCGCTTCATTGGTCACTCGGGATTATGGCCACTTTAGAAGGAAAAGGTAATGAAAAAAAACTTGAATTCTTGCAAAATTCCAACTCGTGCAGCTTGTTGTTTGTTCTTACTAACACACCGTATGAAACATGCACGCAGCTTACATGTGCTTCCCCATACCTTAAGAATATAGGTTAAAAAATGTGTAACTATACATAAAGTAAGTAACAACGTTGCATGATTATGATTGGGATGATAACACCACAGCTGGATTTTCCAGTATGCACATGTATATCCAGCTTTGATAATATTAATGAAAGTGTTATGCATTTTCCATGTGAAGCTGTAAGTGCTCTTACCTAGTATCTTATTTTCTAAAAATTCAAACTCACTTTACCCACTAGTAATGGTAATGAATATTGAGTTAGTCGTTGCATCACTAAAAGTTAGATGTTCCCACGATATGATTATCGCCTGCGAGTGAATGCAATGAGCTATCATCGAAGTGGTCTTATGCCAGTTGCAAGTGTGTGTGTAACGAAATGAATGATTCACACAAATTCTAATTCCTTCACAGCACATGGTGGTGTTTGTGGTACTGTAATGTGCTTTAAAACCTCGAGTGCATTTGCATATATATGTAGTCTTGAATGTATCTCAGCATAATCACTGTATTTTTAAAAGAAATGATGAAGATATGTAGGGAAAAAGATGAAATGTCAAATTTCAAATCGATTTGATTTGATGTTGTTCAAATGGAGCATGAGGAGATTAAACAATGTATAGTAGAGTAAACCGCTAATGGCTTTGTTTTTAAGTGCACTCCTGCAGACTGCTGAGTAAATGAAAGTGTTTTGAGATAGAAATCTAATCTACATGCATGTAATACGAGTAATGACAAATGTTAGAAGGTAAAATATGATGAAACGGTTAATTGCGGGCAACATCCTTGCGATTGTTGTTTATTGTTGCTTAACGTAGATTATATTGTTCAATGTGAAGTAAACAATTTACAAAGTTACTTATAATTTGCTTCGTTTTTTATAGGCATTGGTGCACAATGGTGGAATATTGCCCAACCTGGAAGTACATTAGATGGCACGTCTCTCCTCCACATGATTCTGATTCTAATATTCGATACCATTTTTTATATCAGCTTCTCCATGTACTTTGAAAATGTTTTGCCTTCCAAATATGGCATTAGAAAGCCCTGGTATTATCCTCTAATGGTAGGTGATCTTCAATGTAATGGATGTAATTTATTGTTGGCAGATTATTATGGGATACTAAAAAATTCTAATTTGAACTAATTTGTCTGCTTCATCAGCTATCAACTTGGTTTGGTAAGAGTTCAAAGAACTATTATGATGAACACAAGTCTTCATGGCGGATACCAATTGAGAAACCAGGTTTCGAAAATGATCCCAATGGTTTGACCGCTGGAATCTCTATTCAAAACCTTACTAAGCAATATGGGAAGAAAACGGCAGTAAATGGGGTCTCCTTAAACATGTATCATGGACAGATTACAGCTCTTGTGGGGTAACTTGAGATTAGCAATTTCCTGAATAAATATAGTAATTCCTGTTGTATCCAATGCATATTTAAATATATTTGCAGACACAATGGGGCAGGAAAGACAACCACCCTCGGAATGGTCACAGGTGCGCCGAAATTTTCGAAACTTTCAAAACATTCGAAAAAAAATTTCGAAATTTTTCATGTAATTAATAATTCATATTGATGTCTAAAGGTCTGTTTCCACCTACGAGTGGTACGGCTTCCGTGAATGGTTTTGATATTACTGATGAATTGGATCGTGTCCGAGAAAATTTGGGTCTTTGTCCACAACACAACATGTTATTTGATGACCTTACAGTTCTAGAACACTTGAAATTTTTTGGACGGGTAAATCATCATAATATGAAACTATACGAATACATTTTTTAAACGAAATTATAGCATACTTATTGTTACATAATAATAATTATTTTCCCTGTTTTTATTAGCTTAAAGGACTTACATCATTTGAAGCTCATTACGAAGCTGTCAGTTTGATTAAAAAGTTGCAACTAAAAGCAAAGAAACACGTTGCTGCCTGCAATTTATCTGGAGGTCAGAAACGCAAGCTCTCACTTGGAATGGCTTTGATTGGTGGATCTAAAGTAAGAAAAGGATAAATCAAGTAAAAAATTTCCTTGTCCAAACCTTGCTATATTAATAATATGTTCTTTTTTTGTGCTATAGGTCGTGATTCTAGACGAGCCAACCAGGTAACCAACTATATGTATTATTACAATTGGAAGTAATAAAAAAAATTTAGACCTTGTCTGACCATTATTTTTTTCTAATTTTTCTATAAAAAAAAGTGGAATGGATCCAGAAGCCAGGAGAGTGATTTGGGATTTATTGCTGGTATGTATGAATAAAAGTAAAATAAATGAAGAAAAAAAGTAGTGAAAAGTGATAAATGATTAATAGCTTATTCATGGGAACTTTTAATGACGTATGTAGGCAATGAGAGGCGAGCGAACGATCGTGCTAACCACCCATTTTATGGAAGAGGCTGACATATTAGGTGAAAAATTGAATTATGATTCGAATGCTCAATAGTGCATAGATATATTTTAACAAGCAATTTTCCAATTGTTATAGGCGATAGAATAGCAGTTATGGCACGGGGTCAAGTTCAATGCTGTGGAACTCCTTTGTACTTGAAAAAGTATTTCGGTACGCCACTACTTATGATTTTGACAAATCAATTATTTCATCAAACAAACAAATCAATCAAATAACTGCAGAAGAATACATAATATTATATCGTATATTTTATATGGCATTTTTTAGGGGCTGGTTACATACTCAAGCTAACAGCAGAAATTCAAAGTGAAAAGGAAACCCAGAACAGTGCAATTCTAGATACAGTGAAAACGCATGTCCAAGATGCATATCAGATTAAGGAAGAAAAGACTGGCCATAACTATGTTGAAATTTCTATTTCAATTCCTTGCTCTGACACTACTGGACCAAAGCTGCCTCCGTTGTTTAAGGATTTGGATGCAAACAAGGAAAAGCTGGGAATACAAACTATTGGCCTTTCGTTGAGCACAATTGAAGATGTCTTTTTAGCGTATGGCAATATGGCAAAAAAAAGTTGATAAACTGCCAGTGAATTGTAGCAACATAGATAATTTTATTCCATGTTACAGAATTGAAGAGAACAATTGTCAAGACGGAGACGAACCACCGACAGTCAACAATGATTCTGAAAAGAAAAATGGACATGTGCACTCTGAAAGTCAGTCACAACCCCGTTACCCTTCCATTTTCAAACAAGTTTACGGTCTTTTGATGAAGAAAACTATTTACACTCTGAGGAAAAAGAAAATTCTTGCTGGACAATTCTTGATGCCTCCGATCATGATCATTGTGGCCATCTTGATTTTCAATAGTTTCTATGTGCCTCGGGAAAACTATCCCACCAGAGTTATCAGTCTTGATCAGTACAAAGATCCCATAGTTCTCTACAAAACAGAGGATGACGTATACGCTGAGAAATTTAAGCAAATAGTTGGGTCGAAAACGAACGCCATTCGCGTCTCAAACGAAACAATAATGAAAGCTTTGGAAAGGGCTGCTGATGGGGATTTAGGAATATATCGTGATCACTACGTTATTGCAACGGACATGAACAGAACAAATGTTCACACAATGTTCTCAACAATCCCGTATCATGCTGCCCCTCTTTCCATCAATCTGGCTTCCAATGCCATTTTGAGATTCGCTTCAAACATATCATACACCTTGGAAGCTGCATTTCATCCTCTTCATAATCTGCTTTTCTCCAAATTGGAAATCGTCAAGCCAAGCAGGCATCATTTCATGGACGGTCCAGTCATGCTGGGAATATTTGTACCCATTGGCCTCGCCCTGTTTGCGTCTAGTTTCTTGGTATTTCCAACTGACGAGAGAAGAACGCAAGCTAAACAACTTCAGCTTATGACAGGCGTCCATCCAATCACATTCTGGATAACCTCATTTGTTTTCGATTTCACCTTGATGGCTTTAGCCTGCTGCTTGATGATTGTTGTGATACCTGTGTTTGGGCTGGAAAGATTTGATGGAACTTTCACCGACCCTAATGCACTAGGTATGTATGCAGAAAATTTATGCTATACTTTGCTCATTTTTTTCTTCAGTGAAATGAATGAGTGTTAATATTACGTACGTATTGTATAAAAATTTAGGATCCTTGTTCCTCATTCTCATCGTTTACGGTTATTCATCAATATGTTTATCATACATATTCAGCTTGGTGTTTTCAAATGTGTCATTGGGATACTCCATTTCCACAATAATGCATCTTGTTACAGGTATGCTTATGTTTAGTTTTCATTTGAATTAATTACGTAAGAATGGATAGTTTTATGCAAATATATTTTCTTTGAAATCGTTCAGGAATTATACTTCCTCTTGCCATTTTCATCATGGACACTTTGCTAAAAGGTGGAGGAGTAGTTCGAAACAGCCTCCGCTACGTCTTTAGACTGTTCACAACTTACGGTGTTTCCGTCAGCATTATGCGCTACTCTTCCATTTCCATCCTCAACAGTCGATGCTCCATGTTAAGCGAAGAAGAATTGGATACCATTTGTGATCCCAAAAATCAAATTGATGCTAACATTCGACAATGTTGCCACAATTGTCAAAATTTAACCAACTTTGAAGGAATTCCGCAGTGCTTCGAAAAGGAAAAATATTTCACTTGGAACTACACGATGACGGATGAGAAAGACTTTACACAGTATATCGTGCCAGGAATTGGGCAGGAAATGCTTTATATGGTTGTAATGGGAATCATCTACATGCTCATCATTCTTTTTATTGAGTCTATGAGTGCGATAAGGAATGCATCCAGTCCCAAAAGTTCTAATGTGTCTACAGTTCAGGTTAATGATGATGATGTATTGGCAGAACAAAACCGAGTGTTAAATTTGAAAACGAAATCTGATGACGCTCTCGTCGTCAACAATTTGACCAAACACTTTTGGAGTTTTGCTGCAGTTAGAAATTTGAACTTTGGAGTACATCATGGAGAGTGTTTTGGCCTTTTGGGAGTCAATGGAGCTGGTAATTTTTTTTATAAATATTATAATTAAAGTATATATTTTCAGTCTTAAATATAGTTCTGGCCCGACTGACTTTCTATTTATTATTTCTTTAGGTAAAACTACAACGTTTCGAATGTTAACTGGTGATGAATATCCCACTTGTGGGGACGCATACAGTCTCTCTCAATCCCTGAAAGGAAGTCGTGGAGAGTTTTTAAAGAACATTGGCTATTGCCCACAATTTGACGCGATTATTGGAGTGCTTACGGGCAGGGAAATGCTTAAATTGTTTTGCCACCTTCGTGGAGTTCCATCCAGGGATATAAACAGCCAAGTGAACAAGTGGCTGAGAAAACTTGGTTAGTGTGACAGCAAATTGATTGTTGACCTTCGTTTCATTCAAGACGAGTTGATTATCTCATTTTTGATGTGATTATAGGGCTTTTTAAGCACGGTGACGCAGAATGCCGCACCTACAGTGGTGGAATGAAAAGACGATTATCCGTGGGAATGGCAATGATAGGTGATCCTCCAGTAGTTTTCTTAGACGAACCTGTAAGTTGAAATGTGGAAGCATGAACCAATAATTATCATATCTAAAACTTTTGGGAAAAAAGAATGCATAGCATGGTCTATACTTGACTATAATGTAAAAACAACTTTTTATTTCTCTAGACAAGTGGAGTTGATCCAGTTTCGCGTAGACAGTTCTGGGAAGTAATTTCAGCTGCAAAAAGTTTGGGGCAATCCATTGTACTTACTTCACACAGGTAAGGAAACTGGCTTTTATCAAAAAAGATTAAATATTACTTGTAACTACTTCACTATAAGTAAACGTGACTTTTTCCCTTTTTCAGTATGGAAGAGTGTGAAGCTCTTTGTCAAAGACTCAGTATCATGGTTAACGGCCAGCTTCAGTGCCTCGGAGGAGTGGAGCATTTGAAAGACAAATTTGCTAAAGGTTACACTTTAATATTCCGTTTGAGAAACCGAATTGATCCCGAGAAGGTGTACGCTCTTAAACAAGAAGTAGAGCAGACTTTTACTCCATGCATTCTCAAAGATGAGCATCAGGTATAGATCAAATTTTCTGAAAACTGCAAAATCATCTTTTCATACTCAACTTTGAGTTAATTTCAAATATCTTTTGCCCACCAGAATGTACTCGACTATCAAGTATTAAACACGGAGATGACATGGGATGTGATATTTGGAGCAATGGAGACTTTTAAAGAGAAATATACTGATGTTATAGAAGACTACACAGTTAGTAAAACAACATTGGAAGAAGTATTTTTGTCGTTTGCCAAGCTGCAACATACTGGAGATAGAAAAGTTGGCACTAGTGGTTTGGCCACAATAGCTAAAGTTTTTCAAGTGTAATTTTTATTATATTATTAAGTAAAGTGAAATGTGAAGGAGTAGTTGTAGTTGACTATGTGTACTTTATGTAAGTACTCTTCTCAAAGTATGGGGATGTGTGCTTTTTAAGTAGGGAAAGCCAGTATTCCTTTTGTTTTTAATCGTTTCAGGAATTTTTAATTAATTTAGGTTTATAATGATGCTCAATCAAGCCCTGCTGACTCAATTGCCATATATTACGTGCCCTCTCGAAACAAAACTTTTTTTTTAAATTTTTAGCTGCTACAAATATCAAAAATTCTTTGACGATATTCCAAATACGTACTTTCTTTATTGGAACCTATTCCAAGGGAATTTTATGATATTTATTGATTAATGCGAAATGTACGTTAGCTTCGTAGATACACACACACAAGGTATGACACAAGTTGACTGCGTATTATACGTATTACTTTATTGCGAAATGCTTTTAATGTATGCTGGACATGTAAAAAAGTAAGGTGAATCCTACAAAAAAGTGAGGTTACAAAACCTTACTAAACATATGAGACTGTGATGTTTTTACTTCGCTTCGTGTCCAAGCCCAATTATACAGATTCGGAAAAAACGAAATAAAAAAATGAGGTTTTACATGATGATTATATGTGTATTTTTTCCATAATGATTTACCAGTCATATTATAATATATAACCTTGAAAAATTAACCATGTTGCACGCTCAAATGCACAAGGGTCACTTCGTGATTTGTCAGTTTTATTTCGCCAAGCATGGACCATGAAATTTCCATTAAAACCCATTTTCCTCCGCGGTAATAAAACTATCGGATGTGTGAATTATTAAAAGTTGCTTTAATGCAAAGTGAATTCATTATTATTATGCATTGCAAATAAGTTGGAGACTTTTTAGTATATTTTAAGTGAGGTGTAAGGTGTAAATCATGCGTACTACTGAGTACAGAGTACGAAAAAGATGCTTGCAATTTACAATTCACAATTTATGAGCAGCTAATTCATTTTTAATGGACATATGATGAGAAATCTACCCGTGAAATAAAAGGTTGCATAAGTGGGGATGCAAAAAATATCTGACATTCGCTAATGGCTAAGAAAATGTATTTCATGAGCGGAGGTGGTGAAAAAAGAATGTAATCAGAGGGGTGCCAATCATTTTCGGTTCAAGGTGGTCAAGACTCCTCCTCTCGCGTTTTGAAGGAAAAAAAGTTATAAATTCCCTAGAATTATTATTACCATTAACCAAACAAACCACTAAAGAAAATTACCTTTTAACATAAAAATGTGGAATTGATGCTTGGCATTATAATTTTCTTCAATATTGTTGTATTCACATTACATTTCCATTTTAATAAATACCCTTGAACATCCTCTAAACACTCTGATGAAAAAAGTAAGAAGCACAAGAATGGCAAAGTATTTGGTGGCTCCACTGCATCAATTTGAATGCTTACGATTTTACGATCGAAAAATGCCTTTTATAACATGTTTACAAGCTGTAGCGAATTGAAGTTTTTATGCTTCACCACCTAAAAGTTCAATATAAACTTCGATACACAATAATTATGTGGAACTGCGTTATCCAAACCATACTCTAGCCATATATTGTTAATAATGAAACATATCATAAATGCATGATTCAACTTCGAAGGTAAGTAATTAAGTACAATACTCTACCTATGGTAGATGTTCTAGTCAATTACAGTCAGAATTCCCATGTATGAATACTTCCATATATATTCACGAAATGTTTATGGAATTCATCCTTTTAAGCAACAAAAAACAACATAACTTCGTCATTGTGGACGTCCATCCATTTAAGTAAGACCTTCTTCACTGGAGTCTCGACTTCATTCTGGTAGAATCTCTGGAAGAGTAAAGTTGTCCATTCTCCTAGAGCAAAAGTTAATCACAATGGGGCAACAGCATATAAGTAGAACGCTTCTTCTAATAGGCATAATAGTTATCGGAGAATGGAGTCATCTTGTTCAAAGTGTGACAACTGAGGAGGACTTGACCCTGACTGCGAAAGAAAAAAGGGCTCTGGACCAGGTAAAAAATCGCAATTATTTCTGTTTAGTTAGTACTTTTTCATATAAATGTTACTGTATATATATATTTTGTTCTGTCATGTGTATTAATTTACATTTAAATAAGTTTCTTTCATGTTTCTAGCTCAAAGAACGTGTTGCTCCAATTGTACCGCACGAGTACATGAAACAAGACATTTACCTTATTCGCTGGTTACGAGGTAGGAAAAGATATCTGATTGATTAGTTCACATGCACGCAAATTTTTATTTCCCACTAGCCATGGGAAATGTCAATGAAATGTACTCAAAGTTTTAACATTTTTCTCTTGACTTTTTGCTGTATAGCAAGAAATTTAGATGTTAACCAAGCAGAAACTATGTTGCGTGAGGTAAGTTCAGTATATTCATTCTGTCGTCTGGTCATAATGAATGAATTACAGTATCTGAATTAAAGATTGGGCATAACATTTACATGATATAAATTTGTTAGAATTTAAAATGGCGCAAGGAAAATCGCATGGACAACATTTTGAATGAAGACTTTTCTGAATTAGACAGGGACTATCCGTTTCAGATTCAATTTGAGGACAAAGAAGGTTATTGTCTAATTACATAATGAATTTATTTTATAGCCATGACTAGTAAATAATTTTTCTGAATCATGAATGTACAGGGAAGCCTATTGTAACAGCGAACTTTGGTGAGTATTTACTATTTAGAATATATATAAACATTTAAAAGGAAATTTAGTGATTAGTAAAATATAAAAAGGTGACTGGGACATACGAAAGCTGGCGATTTCGGGGAAAATTAGCTCACTAAACCGTCACATTGATAGAGGATTTGAAATGGCTACAGACAAGGTTCGAAAGTTGCAAGAGAAAGGAAAGGTTGTTGCACAATGGGACTTCATAATCAACATGGAGAACTACAACTTGGTTCAGCAAGGCTGTCTTCAATGTCTTCCTATGTACCTGTATCTTGTGAACAGCTATGAAAATCACTTTCCCGGACATGCTGATAAGATCATGCTTATTAACAGTAAGTTACTTAAATTTTCATTCGCGAGCATTCCGAAATAATAAATTATGCCGACAAAAATCTTTTTAAAATTTTAGCCCCAGCAATTTTTGAACTGGTTTTGAATGTAATTCGACCAATTATGAGTCCTTTAACCAGACAAACTTTGAAAGTTTACAACACTAACAAGGAACAATGGCAAAACGAACTATTCCAAATTGTGGACAGAAATGAACTCCCTGCAGAATACGGTGGAACTAGAGAAGTTTAACTTTGCATAATCTACTATATACGTATGCAATCTGATGTTCTTAACCCTTCTGTTTCTTTTAAAGCTTTAATATTGTTTAGTTGGTATACTTTTACTATATTTAATCTATTTAAACAAAAGATAAAGCAGACTGACTATAAATTTGACTGTAAAAGTTGCAAAGTTACAGTTCTTAAAACGCCATGTTCTTAAATAAATTAAATCTGGTGAATTATTGTTATTATTTCTTTGATATAAAAAATTGAAATAAAAGCTGCTTCTGCTTACTATTGCAACTTTTGCAACAGGATCGTTATCGTGGGAGGAAGCATTATTGTTTTACCCAATCATGTTTCATATCCTGAGTTTATCGGAAATAAACTAGTCAGAAATTGACACAAACGTATTATTAAGTAGTGCAACCAAGGTTCAACTTACATTACACGAATCAGTTCCTGGAATTCTGTAAACCTATTCAGCATAAACCTGGTATTAACTAGTTCTTTTCATAACAGGAAATTAGCAATATAAATCTGTATATAGTAGTGGTAAGTATCTATCTGACTAAACTCGTACACCCTTTCTATTGTTCACTGACAGGCTGAATGAAGGTAAACAAGAAAGACGATGTTGAGTGACAAGAAAAAACTGACAGGCTTTCCTGGCATTCTCTTGTTGTTCAGCGTCGAAAGATTTATATAAATCCGTTCATATCATTTATAAAAATCCTTTCTTTTCCTTGGAGGTAGGGCTATGGGTTTAACATGGATAAAAGTAATAAAATAATTGTTACATTGTAAATACATAATTCCTTACCGGAATGATTTCTTAATAACATTGTTGTTAAACTAGTCTCTGCATTTCTGGTAAGGAATCCTGAAAAACAGTTTTAGATCAAAGTTTACGACGTCAAAAGAGAGACTAGTTATAATAGTAAACTTTGAATTTGCATGCATGATAACAGGAAACTCGGGCTCATTTAGCATTGCTATTACAAACAGGGGAGGTCTTAGGGTAACGCTATTTTCCAATTTAACTCATTCCGATACAGTAACAAGTCAATAGTAAGAATGCCTACTTAGAAGGTTTATTAATATTAATATAAACACGGGTAAGAATGACATAGTTAAGACTGTCACGCATTTCTATTCCAACGTAGCTTTGAACAGACATGGCTTTAAACTGCCATTAAATATTTACAAAAGTATTTTATGCTGCAGGAAATCTCGTATTTTATAAGATACTTCACAAACATGTGAACTTCATAATGCTTAAACTCATGCCATTACATCTTGCAAAATGTCGGGCGGTTATACTATGGCTATGATCTATGATAGAGACAATCAAATGATGAGAAACGGTTTTAATTGGATAAGTATGTTCCGCTCAAGCAACAATAGACATTTTTCATTGACATGCAAAGGTGTGTGATGGTGTTTAACAAGACAAACTATGCGACTTTATAAAAAGCGTATTTAAGAAGGTTTACGTTGGTTATCCCGACTTTCAGTGTGCAATAGACTGTTTAAGGAAACACATAATGCCTTCTGGCTCCTGCAGTACCATGAAGTATCCAATATTTTTAACTCTAGTGGCAATTCTTTCTGTTACCCTTGGACCATGGTTGGTTTCTGGAGTTTCGATCGAGGAAGATTTAACTCTCACCGCTTCACAGAAGAGTGCTTTGGATCGGGTAATTTAGAAGAGTTTGCTTTGAAATTTTTAGTTGATACAACCCGTGATTTGTATTATTTAATATTTAAACCATTTCAGTTCAAAGCCAAAGTAATTAACAAGCTCCCGGAGAATTTCATGAAGCATGATATATACCTGATTCGTTTTCTCAGAGGTATGATCTACCTACAGCATAGTACTTGCCCTTACACATTATGATAGCAGTTGACTAAAATCACACAAATTCTAATACGAATGCTTTCCATTTTAGCAAAACGTTTTGATGTCAACATGGCGGAAAACTTTATTTTGGAGGTACATGCAAAACAAAATTTAACATAAGTAATAGACATAGACAAGCAATCTAACGAAACCGGCATTTCTTTAGGACATTAAATGGAGGAAAGATAACTCCATAAATCAAATTCATGCTGAAGACTTCTCGGATGTGGAGGAAGACTACAAGGCATACGTAGAAAGTTTTGATCGTGAAGGTATTGCATGTTGGATGATGCACCAGCCCTAAATACCATTCATTTATTTCGATGTCGTTAAGTACAATGGATTTTTAGTTTGTGATCTTAATTTTCCCCAATAATTATATGCAATTTTTTATCAGGGAAGCCATGTATCACTGCAAATTTTGGCGATTGGGATTTGAGAGCCGCCACGATTTCCGGCCGAATGAGGCGGTTGGAACGGTACATAGATAGAACTTTTGAAATCGCGACGAGGAAAGTCAGAAAATTGCAAGCTCAAGGCAAAAACGTGACCCAATGGAATTACATTATTAACATGAATAATTACAATATTCGACAACACGGTTGTGTTGCATGTATGCTTATATATATTTTATTATATTGTCCATGCAATAAGTCCCATTCAACCCTGGCAATTTTCAACTGATTTTTTAATCCTTACTTTTAGGTATTCCGTTTTATATTTACCTCACCAACTCTTATGAGAATCATTTTCCAGGTTTTAATAATAAGCATTTCTTATTGTATTCATTTATTGTATTGAAAATAATACCATCGGTTTAAATGGTATCACATTTCTAACAAAATTTTATTTCTTCTTGTCTCAGGAAACGCTGACAAAATCATGTTGATCAATAGTAAGTGGATCTCTAAATCTTTATTCAGTATTTGCCAAGAAAAAGAAGCAAACTATTGTATGTTAAACTACAATTTTTAGCTCCACCCGTGTTTGAAGTGGTTCTAAATGTGATCAGACCGTTAATGAGTCCTTTAACTAGACGAGCTTTGAAAGTATACAACCAGGATAAATCAAAGTGGCAGCCCGAGCTTTTGAAGTATGTCGATCCATCTGAATTGCCTCCAGAATATGGTGGAACTAAGATTTACACGGGAGATTTTGAAATAAAAGCATGAGAAATGCGAAATCTTTTCAGAATTTGTCTCATGTTGCCCACATATTTTTATATTAACTTATTGGATTTATTTAGTATATATATTAAAGGTTAAATATACTATTACTGATTAATTTCCATTTGTCAAACGTATATAACTATAAAAAAGTCAATAAAAGCAGAACCATATTTGTTAAAAGATTCAAACAGAGCTTTCTTCGATAATTACACTTGATGATTAAGCAATTCCTTAGTTAGACAAACATTTGTAATGATCTGGAATGCATAGATTTCACAATGAATACAAAAATCATATAAAGCATGTAATACCCTAATAGCTTATGGGCATCCTATTATTCGTTGGACTTTCCAGATTATGTACTCATCCTTACCATTGTTATCCCGTTTGTGACTTTGATAGTTTTAGTGAGAGTCAATACACATATAATCTCCAATTACATATTCAATATTAGGATAATAGAAAGATATTTGTGTACGATATTTGGTTGTAATTGTGATTTGTGATGCACAAATGTAAATAAATAAATATATCTTAGGGTAGTCATTCAGGCGAGTTCTGAAAACATGAGGAATTGGGCGGAGTATAGTAATTCATTTAATGGTAAATGTTGGCAATAGGGATGGTAACTTTTCATCTTGGTTTTCCTTTGGGCACATAAGCTGAATGAGAGAAGAAGTAAACAGTGAGAAAAAAGATACAGGGATCATGTAAAGCGACCGGTTTACAGAACAGTTGTTTCATGTTCTTATTATATTATTATTTAATGACTATTTGCGTGGATTTTTTCCATATGGATAACAGAAATTAGTTAGTTTCTCTTCCGAATACATATCCAGAAGCTAAAAATTGATAAGCACATCACTCAATTGCGCCATACAAAAAGTTGTTACACTTCTTGCTGATCTACCTATGCATTTCAGAGAAATGTGTAAACGCGTTCCTTTAAATGTATTTCTTTCTAAGTGATATGCAGCTCTCAGAATACATATATGATGTTACAATTTCTGTTGCCCAGAAGGCATGTTCTGTTATAAAAAAGATCCTCCATCCTTGTCTTGTTTCCTCAGAATTTATTTTTTGTAGCTGTTTTTAACATGTTGATGGTATAATATTTATTACTGCCAGAAACTCGTCAAAATAACATTTTATGCATTAGCATTTACTAATTCTGACGAACTGAAATGGGTCATATCACACATTCTTTCACACACTTTTGTGTAGACCGGCAACTTGGTGTGCATATACCTCTTAAAAGATAATTGTTCTTCAGAAACCTTTTCAAGTTGAGCTTAGTAACGATTGGCCACTGGGGTTGAATTATTCTTCATCAATTACTCTCACTTTTCAAAACAATCCTCAATAAATTGTTCGTCGATTTTGTGAAAACATGCCAGTCTCATAAAATGGCGGAACTGACTAACGCTGAGTGTCTTCTGTGAATTTAGTTTGGATTTAATCAACTGCTTTATCGTTGCAAGTAGTGTCAGGGGTTTCGAATTAACTTTCAGATCACGTCAACCAACGTTGTGAGTCTTATCATACAATTTGCAAAGTACTTCAAACTTCAATACAGTAAAAAAGTACTTTCAACTTTGCTGTTTCAATGGATTCATTAAAACTATCTTATTTGTATGCATTCATTGTATTTTCAATATACATTTCTAATCTCTGCAATGCTGTGTCCGTGGAACAGGACTTGTCTCTTACAAAAGCAGAAAAAATGGCTCTGGATAAGGTATTGTGTGGCTTATAATAATTTACTAAATGTATTAAGTTTTACAATGATTGTTTATAACTTGCGCACTCGTTTAAAATTTAGTTCAAGCATGAAGTAATCCATTTAGTTCCGGAAGCATACATGAAGGAAGACATTTATCTTATTCGTTGGCTACGGGGTAACTTGAAACTATTAATTAATTTTTCTTTCTCTAGTTTGACAAACTGATACTACGAACCTGGTCGGTCAACCAAGTTGACAGGTGCTTCAGGTCAGGTACTTATGTTATATTTTACATCTCCACTGTTTTAGCAAAGAATCTTAACCATGATGAGGCGAAAGAATTGCTTTTGGAGGTACATTATACTTATTCAACTCATCTGAATTCACTGGAATGGATACATTAAAAACATTTTTTTGCATAGAATTTACGATGGCGAAAGTCAAACAATATGTCTAGAATTCATCAGGAGGATTGGTCCGACTTACAAGATGATTATCAATTCGATATTGATTCTTTCGACAAAACCGGAAGACCTATTGCAACACTACGATTCGGAGAGTGGGCTATAAGAAACGCAGTAATTATTATTAAAATAAACATTAAAGTATATTAATTAATATAAATATTTATTTTAAAGCATATATTGAATATAATATTATATAGGTAATAGCAGGAAAAACACAAAGACTAACAAGGTACTTGTATAAGGCATTAGACGAGGCGACTTCCAAAGTTAGGTCGTTACAAAGCGAAGGGAAACAAGTTACACAATGGATTTCATTGCTCGACATGGAAGGGTATGCTGTGTCAACGCATGGATGCCTTCCTTGTATGTAATCTATATTTTAACTACTTTTTACTAGGTAAATGAGCTATCATTTAACTTGAATTTTTTAATTGATATCTTATTACAGGTCTCGGAATTTACTTGTCATACGTCACTGCTTACGAAAATCACTTTCCTGGCAGTGTACATGATATAATCCTTGTCAATAGTGAGGAAATGTTAACCGTGTAACAATAATTTACTATGTGTCATCTAGTGAGCATACCTTTTAAACTGAAATTTTAAAATCTTTTGCAGCACCCTCAATTTTCGAGGTGGTTTTAAGAATTACTAAACCTTTACTTGGGGAAGCAACGAGAAATATGCTTCATGTATTTGGATCGAACAAGAAAGAATGGCAAAGTTACCTGCTTCGGAATATCGATGCAAGTCAACTTGATTATCATTTTGGTGGGACCAAAGTACGGCCGTGACCTTGATCACCATTTGCAATATTGTGATCAGCCCAACGCAAGGAGATGATGCATGATTGGAAATTGGAATGCAGGAGCAACAATCAATAAAAAGTTTCCGTGATATAAAAAGAATAGAATATACTATACATTTACTAGATTTTATTTACCAACGTTGAAAATAAATTATTTTTAACTAACAGAAACCTAATTAGCAGACTAACTGAATTAATTTTTTAACCAAAACGACCTAGTAGATAACAAATTCATAAATTCAATACTCTAAATATTGTCCTGTACATCATTCATCATGTTTTATATCGGATTCGGACAATCAGATTCGAAAATAATATATCTTTGCAGTAACGTTACACGTTCACGTTACTGAAAGGACTTAAATAAAAAAGCGAAGAGGACCATACAGTCCTTGAATCAATAAAAATACTAAGCTGAATGCTGACGTTCTTACGTAGTATAGTCAAGGAATGACTTGGTCAGAATTAACGATACCATGTTACAGCTACAGATGGATCATATCTTCCCAGTAATCACCATTTTCTGAAAACAGAATTCCAGTGGATGAACCTGCAGCACTGAAACAATTATCACTAGACGTTAACGAAAACACGTGGTAAATGGATGTTTCTCCAAATGATGACTTTAGTTTGGCTGAGATTCCGGTCAAATCACTCGAACGGTACACAATATTCCCTCCACCAGCCCACCAAAGATTGTTTTGCTTGTCAAAGTGAACCGTATATATCTCTGGAAAATTAAATCCAACATTTCAACTCCATGCTTATTGTACTGAACTTTTAAAATCAAGCTTATCAGATTACATTTCAGACGAAATTACTTACTTTCTGGCTTATCCACATCAATTTCAGGGAGAGTGGCAACGTTGCGAAGATTGTATATAATTGGAGAACCTTTACATCCCGCAGCCAGCCAGGTTGAATTATGACTAATGTCTAAGCCAGAGATCTATCATCGGACAAATAAATTGGTCAGAATTGAAAAGGTTCAAAAAACATGAGTAATAGTAAAGTTATCAAGAGTTACCGTCTGCTTTCCCACTTCGAAGCTAATTACGGGTTTCTTCATTCTCAAGTTGCTTTCATACACGTGGATTTTGCCATCTTGGGATCCACTAACCAGATATTCGGCACTGAAAATGTCAAAAAATAAATTAACAGTAATTAGACTAATTTACACAACGAAACAAAGACGCTTGTAATAAGAATGTGAAGTATGTACTAACTTTGCATTACAAACTTCAACAACACTTCGATGATCAGCTAATTCACAAACTTGCTGCTGAGTTTCCACATCCCAAACCCTGATTTTGCAGTCTTCACAAGCTCCAAAAACCTTGTCATCATTAGGTGCCTGGGTGCAAACATCGTAGACATTAGCCAAACATTCAAATTTCACAAAGGGCAACGGCGCCGACTCCACTTGATGATGAATGTCCTCCGGTTTCAGCAAATACAGTAATGATCTGGATCCAATAAAGATCCCTTTACTACTCCAATGGAGACCGAGGACTGCTGAGTTTTCTGGAATCATTGTGTCCGCCACGTGCGAAATTTGGGTGCTCTCATCTCGTCTAAAAGATCATAATATTTTAAAAGATCATACATTTGAAGTAACAAAAAATCCAAATTGAATTGTTTATCTGTCATCAAAACGACTTACTCCAAAACGACAACCTTTCCGGTTGTTGTCCCCACTGCCAGCCTATTCCCATTTGGCTCAAAACTATGAGCTAATATGTCGGTGTAATAATCCAAAATCGCATCCTGAACTTTCACCTTCATTTTTAAGAGGATGTCAGCAGTTATTACCACTTTTAAAATCAGTTCCGGTTAGCACTGTTTAGCCCTAAAAATATTTATGACTGCCCTTCAAACTTAACTAAAGCACGGGACCAGTCAACAATTAAAATGGGCTATGAATTTTTCGTGATCGTATGATATCAATACTACCATACCACTTTTCAGATGACAGAGTTTGTACATTTCACCGAAGACAACTTTTTTGAGAATGCATTTTTGGTTGCCGCATCCAAACGAAAGGATATGGGCATAGTAATACGATATAATTTAGATGTGTTGATGGTCGATGCCTGTAAATTATGTGTGGGGAAAGAATATTATTAGATTAGCTTACAGGTAAAATTTGCATTGCATTGCAGTTAGTATGATTCATAAGTTGCATATTAATTCCTGTTCCATTTACGACTTTATTGAAATTTTCTGCTTAAAATACGTAAGCTTTTCGTATACAGAAACATCGGCATACTTTCATTGGGTCAGTGAACCAACGACGAAAGTAATTTTGCAGATAGGATTAACTTCCGAAACATCAAAAACGAATGGAATTTTTACATAAGCGGAATAATTTCCGAAGCATGAATGACGAATGGAGTATTTGCATAAGCTGA
>JAQGAP010000757.1:0-27300 GCA_034697805.1 Orchesella bifasciata
TTATGACACCCAAGTCGCAAATTACGTCATAATATTGTCTAAAGGTACATGGCTACGTCTCGATTTGTCGGGTTTATTTTCTAAATGTAAGGAAAATGGCAGTACATGTCAGCAGGCATGTGGCCGTCAGTTACTTGCTTTCTTCTTTCTTCGAACAACTCAACAAACAGGAACTCGACAAGCAAGGGAATAACATGAAGTAAAATATGCAAAACATAGTCTCAGGATGCTATCAATCAATACTTTGCAGCTCTAAATTTATTCCTTTTACTTTTTTATTATCGGTTTCCAGACTAAAGTAAAATTCGTTACTACTTTCGGGATACATTGTAGAAGCATTGCCAAACCTATCTCTGGAAGAATAATGTGAGCACGAGCACCTTATTAAAACATGTCGCGAAAAGCTTGGGACTGTCTTTTTTGCCTACTAATGTAAGCGGTCGAGTTGAATCCACCCTCCCGTATACATGCACATCAACACATCAACAAGGGGTTAGACTGATGAGCGTATAACACAGTGAGTAATCTGATCTCACAAACAGTATACATCTTTATTTCGTTCTTTGTACCATTCAGAATTTAAATTAAAACTGTGTGCTGTCCGAGGATACGTTTTAATTTAAAAGGTTTATTTTAAAACGATAATTTATATTATACACAATTCACAGTTGCTATACTTTTGATCCGATAATTGCCACTCCAGTTCAATACCAACGTTGAAATAGTTATTCCACAACGCGTAATCTAGCCAGATTGTGAGTTCTTACCGTTTGAACTTTTCCGCATTAGTTTTCTAACTTCCTTCCTCTCTTCTGGTGTCAAATTCTCAGCAGCAGCAAACTGAAATATTTGTAATTTGGTTGTTACCCGTTGAAGGATAGCAGTTTAAGAAAGAAGTATTTATAAATATGGAAATAAAGAATTTACCATCATGCTGAAATACGACAACATTGCAACCAGTACGAAAACTAAGCTGGGTTTCATTTTGAAACAAATTCCCTTCAATGAAACTTTAAATCGAGGCTTAAAAAATAATTTTAAGTAGTAGCAATTTAGTACGTAGTAGTTATTATGAGCCCAGATGATTTGAACAAGAGTTACAATTGTCTTAGCACCTGACTGACGTGTTTGCAATTACTAAGTATTTAAGCTATTAACGTAACCATATACATGAAACCAAACTCTGAATGTCTAAATACTTAATGTACTATTGTTTTTAATTGCTATTAAAAGCCCATATCCCATTAAAACTCGTCGTTCTAGGTTTATTATTGTAGATAATAGTTGCTACCCCAGCTCCGAATTCTTCTTTTTGTCAATAAGGAACATTGAAAAAGTTCCGACCATTGTCACAAACTGAAAAATTATAGTACATATTATATTATTTATTCCAAGAGTACTATTATTAGCGAGTTCAGCTTTTAAACTATATGCACAACAGCTCACCTTTAGCAGGAATATTTCATCAATAAAAAATGTATCCGAACCAATTCCGAGAGGAGATTCCAATGACTCATTCAGAAATGTGGTTGCTTTTACAATTTTCATGTCATAGTCTACTGTGTCATCCTGCGTGATCTTCTTGCGAACCCATTGCCGGAAGCATTTGTTCTGGTACCCAAGGTACAACCAATTTCAAATTTTAGGACGATGATCATTTCATTTTATTTAGTGATATTCTTACCAAAACTGTGGCTTTGACTGCAAGGCAATATGTTATCCACACTTTCAGATTTTGCAACAGCAGCAAAATTATTCCTATGTTATATTCCGTATCCGAGACCATGATCAATACGATATTTGCACATAAAAGCAAATTGTTAGCGTGCGTCAATCTAAACAACCCTCCAAAAGCCTCCTCAATACAATTTGACACATTTTGTAGCTGCTGATAAAGCGTCAGGCCGTCCTCAAGGGTAAGAGTATCGCTGGTATATGTTAACTGATATTCTTTCCTTAGTTTGTGAATTGTTACTGCAGAGAAAAGCAGTATGTCGTTGACCGTTTACCTGCAACACCTTTTCCCGGCGGACTCCAAACCATAGACGTAACAATAGAAGCCAGTAAAGATAGACGAGCAAAAATATGATATATGGGGAATATTAGTATTACTATCTCTATGAACCAAACATTTTGTTAAATATTTGAAAAATTTACTAGAAGACAACGGTGTTTTATGCAAAACGGTAAAACGGTTTCTTGGGAGCCTGGGACAGATCAACGCTACACTGAATATCCATGTATATCGGGCAAATGAAGTTCATCAATTTTGCGTCGTGATACATAACGCAAAAATTTTGCTGCGCAGAACAGCTAATATCCATTTTAATTTAAAAAAATATATTTTATGAATTTTCTCTAAAGAAATTTTGCCCGAAAACTGCTTGCAGGGAAATTTTCTTGCAGGTTAACAACTCTGCAGAATATAAAGTGTTACTTATTATGCGTTTTTGCCTTTAATTGCGTGTAAAACATCAAATAGCAATGAAAATGAAGGACATATTATTCATTCTATTAAGGAAAAATGTTTTCAAATCAACAACAGGGAATTCCACTGAATGCATTATAGTAGCTATATGTGTGTATAGCATACATCTTCACTACTTACGTATGGTGCTCGTACGTACGCTCACTTTTTACGTATGGTACTCTTTATGTAGAAGAAGTAAGAATTGAAGGTATGCATCCTGTTTTCGCTAATGAAAAGAGATGTCATATAATTAAGTTAACTATGTAAATAACCAACGTCTTCCTTTCCTATAATTGCACATTAGCTTAAAACCATACGATGCACAGCCTTCATGATTGCTTTGTTGATTTTCAAAACGACAAAGTTGATTTTGTAGAAGTAATTGCAGTGATTAATTTGAGGAGGTTACGTAACTTTTTTAAGGAGTCAATCATTAAAAATTACATAGATTTTTACATAAAATCCAAGGATTGATTATAAATATCATGTTGGCATTCAAAAAGCTTTAAAAATTTATTGTTTCGAGTGACTGGGGTCAGCGCAAATGAGTCAAATGAGTGATGATGATTTGATTCTTCCTTCATGACCATCCTTCGAATCAGGTAGTTTTCACAGAGAACCTGTGAACAACAATTAAATCAGTACATAATTTTTACCTCCCATTGCACCTGCGTAGCAATGAATTGTATAAAAAAGCATTTAAAATTACATTGGTGTATTTTAACTGCAATAGTTTCTCAGGAGGGATCTCCGATAAACCAGGTAACTTTACTTCTTCCTTCCAGATAAAATTTCAGCACTCGATATTTTGTCATAAATTAAATCCTTTGCTCCTAGTTCCAACCAATTGATAGATCGAATAACCTCGGTAAATCCTTCCTTGATATTGTCAGCCAAATCGTCAAGCTAAAGTTTTCAAAAATTGAATAATTTACCACAAGACATTTACGGACAGAGAGCTGAACTCGTAACATCAAAAACAATTTTTACCATATCAGTTTCACCATGTTTAAAATGTCTTCCTAAGTATTCCTCTGATAATGCAAAACTAAACACTTCGGTAGTTTCTTCATAACAGTAACGAGACGCATAGCTACTATTGTGTGAAATAAACCATATGCTTATGTTACAAAATCTACGTCATTAAAAATTGTTACAGTATTCATATTTTTATCAAGAACCTTGAACTCTGTCTTTTGTAGTTTTCCATGTGAAGCAGTTTCTTTTCATTGATAATATTAGTCGTATCTCCCAGAATTAAGCAGGCTACTCTCAAAAATAATACATTTACAACTTCCACCATGCTGCAGGACTCAACTGCTTTGATATATTCAATCAACAAATTTACAGTTGTTAACACTTTGATTTGCGGTGTGATTTTCACATCAGTCCCTTCAAAAATCCCTTGGAATAGATTAATCATGTTTAGCTGCAAAGAATGATACAAAAATTTAGTTTCGTTCATTCCAAACTGTTATATTTCTTTGATATATAAACTTTTAAATTTACTTTTGAATCTGAAATTGCTTTGTCTAATTTATTTTGGAGCTCCTTCAATGACAAAGCCTCAGGAGCATTGGTAGCATCAAACTCCACAAGAGCGAGACTTCTCATGAAGTTTTTCATGTTGCTAATTTGTTCCACCTCCTTTTCAGGTGATGGAGACTGCATCTTCCTAAGAATTTCTAATAATAATTTGATACCCTTGACATCAAGATCCAAATCCGGCAAACCTGAGTCAAACTAATTATTCTGCTGAGAACTGGAACTGCCTGCATAAACCGAAAACTATCCTACTTTAAAGAGGCAGAAAACAACTGTGATAAGCAATCCTCCCGTTCCAATCTAACTAAACGCCACTTTGTTTGCTGTCATCTTCATTTACGAGTTAGGAGCTACGACGACCTAAATGAAGTTTAAAATGTTGGGGGTTCAGTTATTTCAAAACAAGACTTGCATGATTCAGCTTTTTCATATGGACCATGGACTCAAACAAAGCAGGTAGTTTTGACGAATACATTTACAGGTAAGAATGTACAAGTTCTTCCAACAATTCTAATCATTTCTCGAGCTCTGATGTCAAATGGCAAGCTTTTCAGTCGGAGGGTGGCATTTTATCTTTTATATCAAGAAATTTATCATGTCATGGATTGAGTTAAAACCAAAATTTATTTTAGTACACACTTGGTTTAGAATCCGACTGGGCTTCAGATTTCAGTTTAGCATACTCAACATTTCGTTCGACAGGAGTCATTGATTTCCGCTTCTGCTGATTGCCTCATTCCTGCATATAAAACATGTTAGTTAGTTAGACTGCATAGCAATTACACTAGAAACACTGACGTTTACGAACAATTCACCTGGAAAACGGAGATAAAATCTACTCCTAATTGAATTTTCGTGTTATTTCAAATAACTTCAAATTCTACCAAACTGCATCCATCTGGTAATTGACATTGCAGATTTTATGACTAATCAGATGTTTCCACTATCACTGCCTAAACAATTACCATTTATAAAATCTTCAATATTTGGCTTTCATTTACAAAATCAACAATTAAACACAAATAATCTAACAGGAGAAAGCCGAAGGACACAATGGTCAAGAATATAACGCAGATGATTTCCACCCAAACTCTAGAACGACGGGCAGATGAGAAGAAAAGGAACCACGATGTTGTGTGTGTGTCCTGAAATATTTAATTCGATAGAGTTACATTCGAAATTCAAGAACCAAATTGATTTTTAAAACAATTTTAAATCACCTGAAGACTATCAAACTGAGTGATCAAGATGGATTCAGCTTTTGCTGATTTTATCGTTGTAAGTCCTTGAAACTATGCGGAGGTATGCGAGAAGATTGGGCTTTTGGCTATTTATCAGAGGAGTTAAATTAATTTACTTCTAACTATAATATTTTATGTGTGGCAACGCATGAACAGTGAAGTTTCTGACACCCTCAATCCGTTTTATGTCCCTTTCAGTAAAAACATCAAATCGTTGAACAAAAACCAATCGCATAGTAGTTTGAAATAACGATGAAAACAAACACTACAGCCACGTTGACAAAGATTATTATCGTGTCGAAAAAAGTTGGAGGTAACTGTTCATTCATGAAGCATAAATCCATTGTAAAACAGTTCGTTACTCTTACTTACTAATTGGCACGACATTCTTAAGATTATACATTGGTACATATAAAAAGAATTCATGGTAGGTTTAAGGGTCTCCTCCACCGAGGATGTTCTTAGTCATCTCATGAATTACTGCCATAAAGTTTGTAAGGTGCTCAAACCACGCTGATAAACATTATGTTAAGAATATGAACACTAATCGTCATGCAGTATAGCTACGGCTCTTAATAGACTGAAATAGATGACTCCTCCAACCAAACCAGTAAATACCAAACTCGTACAGATTTCGGGCATTAATCATCATCTTCATCACCTTTCCTGAGTTTAGCCTCCGCATTCGGCCTGATTCGGTTACAAGCCACCTATTATAACACAATTTAATTTTCTAATAATTAAAAAAACATATGTACCAGCAGTCGGCCGACCTGAAGGCTAACTGACAAAAGATGACGGAAGTTGTGTCAATGAGCAAGTGAATTGGAAAGTCATCAGTCTTCCGGTATTCGCAATATATTCCAGAACTTAATGCCACTGTAGCTTTCTTTTATGCATACATGTCCTTGCTTTATTCGTCTTGTTAGATCGACGTCCTCAACCTTCTCCTTGTTTTGAAAATACACAAATATTATTCCTTTCAATCCTACGTTCTATCGCAAGTTAATGTTTGTTTTTAGATTAGACTACCTTGATAAATTGGACTGTCTTTTCTCGCTGAGGCTTCAGCATCACCAACCATGCAATTGGCAAAATCAACACCAAACACCAGCATCAACTAGCCCATATGTTCCTTTTACGTAACAACGCCTTGTAGTATATTGAACGACACTTAGTAAAATCATTTTATAGCAGGTGAAATAGTTGTTTGGGAGAAACAAGTTAGTTTGTGTTGCACGACTACGTTTTCGGCCTTTGGAAAGCATTGCAGTCGATGTGTCACCAATATTCTCAGCTTCCCAGATAAACGCTCGATAATGCACTTCTTGAACAAGTGTCTGCATCTTGGTACGAACAACGCTCAAGTTTTCTGGCATTCTGCCCATCACTCAGCGAAGCCCCTCTTCCACACACCATGTTCTGGTCACCAAACTCCAATTGTTTAAAATCATCCTCTGAAGCGACAGCTTTCACCACAGCTTTGTACTTTTCTTCATCAAACGGACGACCAAAATGTATGTTTTTTGACGTCTTCAGCAAACAGCCAACGTTCTTGACATGGGTACGATATTTCTTCTTGAGTTTGGCATTCTCCTAGTAATGTTGGAAGCTTTCAAAGCAGCACAATGTACATTTAGTAGTGATGTCCAAAAGTGAGACAGTTAATTTAAATGATTTGGAGAATCTCTGTGCATTCGATTACAAATTGAATACCTTTTCAGACCCAACTACTCCTGCAATCACTACAATATTTATCACCTTCCGCTTTTAAATTGGTGTCACTCAGATTGATGGTCAGAGAAAAAAACTGATTGTCAAGAGTTTGCAAAGTATGAGACAAGTAGTTACCAAACGGGCAATAAAAACGTCATAGAACAAAAAGCTCAGCGAACCTGCTGGATTCTGGATGCAAATCCTTTTAGTACATTTGACTATTAAACACCCGAAGAATTCAGAACTACCCATCTGAGAGTACACATTTTAATACAATATAATACGACTCAGTGAGCAGGTTTAAAGTTAGACAATCACGATTAATTATTATCTGCATCAGAACCATCAATAAACAATACTCACTGCTTCTGATGAAACTGAAACTGCTTCGACGAATAACTGTTCATCAATTAAAAAAGCTAATTCATCCGTTTAAATTTGAAATTACTTCGTAAATTATTTCATGCAAACTTTATGCGAGTCATTTTTGCATTCGGGTGATTGTCGTTAACAAAAATGTTTATGTTTTAAAAATTAAAATGTGGGATAGGTTCCTCCAACGTTTTCAATATTACAACATCTCTTCTCTCAAAATTCTTCTCAAAATTAACAAACTACTAAACAAACAAGTTGTTGCTGGCTCAATGAAAATTTATTTGATCCGTCTTCAACTTGATAAATCAGTGCTTGGACAGCAGTTCGAGTTCCTCAGCAATCACTTATTCGTGATTTTTAAACGTATCACTAGAAGTCAGTAATTTTTAGAGAAGTTTCTCTCCACAAATCTTGAAAGGTAACTCACTAAAACGAATATTTTTATTTAACGCAATATTTTTGTGAAGACTGTAAATCCAAACTTGCTGGTTAAACTAAACAAGCAGCATACTTGATTGGGAAAATAGTTATTACGCTTTTAAGTAACCCATCTTCTTTGCTGGTCTACCTATATTGTATTATCACTTGAAATACTTGCACCGCAATGGCGAAATCAGCCACTTGGGGAACCGAGGAGTGGTGTCAGTAATGTACAACTAGTTTCAACTAGTTAGATATGAAACAACTAAACTTTTGGAGTACGCTGGTTATTAGATGGCACAGAATTACTTTCGTAAATGTTTCAGCTTCCAAAATTGAACAATTCATAAAACTCCATCTTAACTTACGTCCACAGAAATTAAACTTTGAAGCCTTGTGTATCGTATGAATTTGCTGTGCTACTTACAAAAATACAAAGCATTTGGTCCCCAACAAATTAATAAATTAATGGGTATTTATCGGTACCAGTTTGCCTTGGATAAGAGGGTGGGGTTTGAAACCTTCGAAGTAAACGCCAGGAACCATAATCTGAATTGTCTACTCTATTAACTGTATGGTGAAGGTTGGATGCCAAAACGCTGATGAGAATATCATTGTTAGACGACTGACTTCCATACTTTTCGAAAAACCCAATAAAGTTGCCTTTCCAATGCAATATTTCAAGTTCCCAAGTATTTCATATTCAAATTTATTTACTAGCAACAAATCCGACATTACATCTATCTATTTACTGAAGATTAAGTAAATCTTTAGAAATTAGAATTAAAATAATCAAGCCCGAGAACTGCTTCGATAAACTATTCCACATTTAAAGAAGCTAATTCATCTATGATATCCACTTGGAAGGACGCTCTCCGATTGCTGGATTTTTTGAACATGCAGAAACCAAAGTGACACTGAGTTGATGAACTATTGTAAAGTAGTTTGTAGTTTGGATTAAAAATGAATATTGTACCCATGCAGCGATTTTTCTCAGCATTGCATTGCACTTCTAGGTTTTCCCGTGTGCTGAACCATCGAAGTCAATTCCAATTTCATTGGGATCGTGAAGAAGCCTGTGGGGATTGTCATATTCCTGAACATAGAACCCTTATGTTATATATTACTTCTATTCTTATCTTCCACTTACGTTAGTACCCTGACGAATTAATTATCCAGAACAAATATTCAACCCGTGATTATGGAACAGTACACCAACTGTGTGAGAATTGTATTCTGGATGAGGTTGCCGTTCTAATAGAAATCATTTGGATTAAAAAAATATTTATTTCCAGTAGGTCAACAGTCGGTTCTGCTTCGTGCATCACGATTCTTTTATTTCTTCTCAGGATTGTCCTTACAAAGCATGCAAGATGTCCTAAAGAAAAGTTACTTCTCCCATCTGCAACTGGATAACCCAGAGTAGGGACAGCACTTCTGAGTTCCACCTTTAGTAAAATGTTAATAGACAGATATTTAAATCATTTGGTGTTCAAGAAAACTGAGATTTTAAATTGGTGAAAGCTTACCTCTGCAATTATCCTATTCAAATCTTCATCACGAAACTCTCACTCACGAAAAGATCCAAATTGTGTCGCCTTGTGCCAGCAAAAAGGACAGGGTTTTTGGGAATAAAGCCTATGACTCTTCTCAAGACATGCAAGACAATTTCCTTCAAGTTATTTTGATTATACATTCAAGTGAATTATTGTAGACCAGTTTGGACGGAAGATAAAAACTTGTCATCGTAAATCCAAGTTACTTTATTGTTCAGGTTTGGCTAGTCTGGGGAAACGAGATAACTCCCAAGAATGAACCAAAGCTAAAACAATCCACGCGGATAAACTAGCCATTTTTTCACCAACTGAAACTTTCTTGGCTTTTCCTCTTGCAAGGTAAGCAACTTTCTGGTAGACTGGAATCATTTGATAATTTATGCCAGTGATCGCAGCCTCATTGTTTAAATCCGTTAGGAATTAGTATACATTGTTTTATTGCTCATAAAAATCCTACTCGAATGTCTGGTTATTACGTTTTTTAATTAACTGAAATCGATCTAAACTAATTGGATTGGATTTGCTTATACGTAAGTACGCACTTGATCAAGTTAAAAGCTTTGTGGCATTCTCATTGAGGTTGAATTCATAAAAGTTAAAGTCAAAACTATTAACAGTAAGTAATTATCTCACAATAATAATGCATGAAACACAACTCAATATTTGAGACAGTGAGAAACAAACACGGAAATGTTGCTTGTGTAGATTTATAAATAGTAGCAATGTTTAACAGGTTAATTAAACATCAGTGCGCTGAAAAAGAGATAGGAAGTGGGTTTCTCAATCAAGCTTTCGTATACGTAGGCGAGGACATTTTCAGAGGACATATATAATAATTACGACAATTGCCATTAAAATTCAATCTCTTTGTTTTAATATTACAGAAATGTTGGCTTTATTGATCCTCACTGCACCCCGAACGTTGCATTGCATTGAGATTCTCGTGAATTAAAGTGTTTTAAACAAATTTATGTAAGATGATATTTTCTGTTTTCTACAGTTCTCCGTGAAGGCTTCTTTTAAAATATTATTTAGTGCAGTTTTTGGCTAGCGTCAGACCGTCTTTATTTGTCAAATATCATTTTTACATACCGAAAACTTAACTTTGAGCCAACATGTATATTTTGCCAACCATGTTTTACACAAATGGTAACAAATTGTGGCAATTCGAATCTACGTGAAATAAGAACTTAACATCATACCATATTGTAGATGATACAGTCAATTAACGAATTACAGCTAATTAACGAATTAACGTCCAAATTAACGAATAACAGCTAATTACTACGGGTTTTCACATGCGTATGCATTGATGATTTTCATTGCGGCAATATTTCACTGATTGAACCTACGACTGTTGTTTGCACCTTTACTGAAAATTTACCACGCCAATCTGTACAAATGACAAGGTAAATTTAATTAACAACGTCAGTAGATTGCTGTTCCCCTGCTAGTGCTTTCTTTATATTTGCTGCGAAAGTGCTTTGCTGTTACGTTACAATTACAGCAAATTCCTTCACCATTATCAAATACCCATAATCTTTTCATGTCACGCACTTCTCATGAAAGTGATTAGTTTATCCGTATTTCTTCGTGTATATTGACTAAAAACCCCCATCCAATAGCATTACAATTGCAATTGCATTCCCGCTGAACAAATTCTAAATAAAAATTCCCATATTGCATTACATCAAGCACGGAAACCACCATTCCATATATTCCAAACGACATAAACTCCGTCAGAAGCACCGCCAGATCCCCGAAAAACACGTAAAACACAGTCACAATATTATCCGTGATCTGAAGCGATTTCACATAGACCGCACCATCTGACCTCGATACCTTACTCGCATTCCTAAACAACTGAACACGTGACTGCACATTGCCTTTCGAAACGTGCTTGTTTGGTCTCAAAATCTTTAGCTTTCTTTCATAAGTGTCAATAGACTTTGACCAGGTGAAAACAAAGCGAGAAATTGATATCGATAAACAGTAACATTGTCAAAAAATGGGACAGCAGATTTCTAGCAACGTATTTTAATCCAGTGTTTTCTTCTGCGGATGTCCATTTTCAGTAGAAGGAATTCAATAGATCAATTGTTTGACATCTTCCTCTATTGGGAAACGGATGGCGATTTTGTACTGAAACAGTGATGAGAAGATTATGAAAGTTTTGGAATGCACGACAACAGCTAACTTGGAAAAGCAACTGTTTGTTTCAACGCCAACGCTGCGATATAAGAGAACAGTATTTACTTAATCAATGTAGGGATAAATACTTGTCTCTGCCTTCGGTTTGCAGGTAACCATGAATTATCTGCGGAACATATATAATGTTAGGAGATAAAATACGGATCACACGTACACATGCACTTGCTCAAAAAAACGAATGTAATAAACGTTAATTATTTTTAAAAGTTGCATTGAAGATTTTTGATAAACGTCGAAATGGCTCAAAATATCGAAGTTATAATTTTGAAACACTCTTGCGCCAAAAAGGTATAGGTTATCGACAAAACAACAAAAATCAAGCTAGATAAATTTATTAAAAGTTGTTTTTAAAAGAAATCAAGCAGTTATCTATTACCTTTTCTTCACAATCTTGGTTTGAAGGTTATTATGTAATTTGAGGACAAAATTGTTGACTTCTCGGAAACCTTTCAGATTTGACCCATTAAAACTGGTGAATTAATGTAACTTTATGAAATGAGTATAGCATACTAATCGGGATAAGCTATATAGCTATTTTAGACGAATTTTCAGACACTTCATAGCGGTGGCAGTGCTGCAGCAACCGTTGTAATAGTTTGGACTGTCCTGAAAGTGCGTTCGTGTAAACATAAGTATGCAATTGAATAATAATTAGCTAGCCAAATACAAGTTACATCTAACAATTAATTATTAATATAAAGATTCACTGCTGCTTCTGGTCCAGAAGCTACTTAAATTATATTGAGCTGAATCCCATTAATTCCAGAAGTTCTGGAATTAATGGGATTCAGCTCAATATAATTTTTAATAATTCGCTTAAAATTATCATCTGGAGAGAGGAACCGGATCTGTAGACAATTTAATGGATATGGTTACCAATATTTTTGTATGCGAATTTGTCAAATAATGATGTAGCTATTGAATATATTTCCAGAGGAATAATTTTTCTCCCACTATAGGTAAGAAATTGCCCATCGCTCGCAGGTTCATTATCTAGTTGTTAAATCTTTCGGTAATTATGCTTCCGTTCTGGTTACTTCATCATAAAACCAAATTTAGGTAGTTCTAATTGTACATTGGCAATTACAGACTGTGTATTATGATACTATAAAATGACATGTTTAAGACTGCAAGCAATATGTTCAGAGCAGTTCAAAACTTTTATTTGTTATGATAGATAAAATCTATGGATGAAAATCAAAATCATGAGCGTAAATATTACTTAAAATATAACACGCGAAACGTAAATTATTCCTCGCAAATTTTCTTGTGGATTGGTCCGGCGTGCAGCTGAAAAGACATGATCCCGTAGGTAAGCACAAGTTATAAGGTAATTTAAATAATACTTAATAACGTAGATTTCTGAAGACAATTTACCCCTGTTGAAAGTATAATCACAAACTGATTAATTTTTTATGGTACCATATACGCGTTTTCGATATCAATAAATGTTATTACAACTTTTGTAGAACAGTGTAACATTCTTCTAAAATTCAGAACTTTCTGATAAAAGTTCGTTAAAGTCTACGATTATTCGCTTGCTCTAGTGTAATGTGCGAGACTGCAATTAATTAGTAAAGAACTGGATCCTACGATGTAACAAGTACATCCTCTATCCAGACCTTTGCCTATCAAAACTTTCACTCAATATCTCAAGCAATCTCAAAATTCGCAGCGGTAGACAGTGTGTGTTTAGTATGTGATTGGTGCATTTACGTTATATGCCATTTCATTAGGACAAAACAACTACTATATCAAATCCAGGTACGGCCAGGGTACAACGGTAGTATTCATCCGACACTAGCCGATTCAGACCGGCTAGTGTTCAGAGCCAGCGCGGAATTCAAATGTCCTAATTTTGCTAGGGTTTCTTGGAAGGTTTTCTCTCGACCAATGAATTGAGAGCATTGCTTGATAAACGTTACCTATCTTGAGAGCATCATTGGTCGAGAGAAAACAAAGAGAAAATCTCTGAAAAAATTAGGACATTTGAATTCCGCGCTGGCTCTGAACACTAGCCGGTCTGAATCGGCTAGTGTCGGATGAATACTACCGTTGTACCATGGCCGTATTTGAATTTCAAATCTACTTTAAGCAGAATTTATTTTAGCATTTGCAATTATGTTATTGACGCTGAAGTAACTGTTGTTTTACTTGGTTTCAGTGTTTCATTGCATTGAAGATCCCGTGCCTTTCAAAACCCTTAAATGCGATTCCTTAAGATTCCGCAACATTTTGTTTACATCAATGCATACCTTTACCAAATCAGGATATTTAAACATTGCAAAATGTTTCTTATTAAAACACATTTTGTTGGTGGTGAAGGTCACATGAAATAGTTAACTTCTTTCATTGGTGATACCTTTCTCCAAAATGTCAACAAATGTTTGAATGATGAAGATTCACTTCACTTGGAAAAATTAAATGATGAAAAAGCGAATGTGTAATGATTTCACAGTGGAGGAATGACTCTGGATGGTGACTTTTAATCACGATGTTGACTCTGAGTCCTACGGATTATCAAGTACTTTCTTTAGTGTATTTAACCACAGGCTTTTTGGCTTTGGACGACTTTTTAACGAAAATTAGTGCATACTAAACGATATTCTTCTATCTCATTGATTGTAATGTCTCAAGAAAACTATTTGCAGGGTGAAAACAAAACTTTAAAACGTGAACACAGGAGACTTTCTTGAATTCTGGGGTTACAAGATTTATTTACAATTTTTCGTTCGTTTAGAAATAGTTTTAGTTATAAATAGTTCAACGCTGTAATATGATTTATTAAGGGTATCGTCTAAGATGATAGATTGAGATTAGTTAGAGCACTCTTCTTGTTATGTCACGAATTGTTCCCTGCAATTAAATTTAATCTAACCCCGATGGCTAAATGTGACAATGCTTAGGCAAACAACAAAAACTTGAAACGGGAAATTAACGTGTATACCACATAAGTGCCTTGGTGCAGACGATACTGGGCCACTTTCAGTGCTGTGAAAAATCTTGGAGCAAGCAATAATACTAATAATAATATTATTAATACAATTAATAATTAATACTCAAGATCGGTCTAAATATTATTTGTTAGATCAAGTGCATCATCCATTATCATTTTTACTCTTATATTGCCTTAAATGCAGCTTTTAATTTGTAAAATCCACAAATGTTGATTTTGATTACAAATTGATTGACAAATGAAAGAAAGTTCCTATGCGATCCATGCATTTCGCTCGAAGCATTTGATATTAAATTGATTATGCACAGCCTCGAAGAAATTTTCATAGCAATGACCTGCTATTCAGTCTTTTTTTTAAATCGTGATATTTTATGTTATTGGCGTTGTAAGCCGTAATTCCTTTACCTTCGCTGCTGAAACGTTAAAGCTGCACCAAATGTGATGCTATCAAGTCGAGCAAGGTTTCTACACATTACTAAGCAAAGAAGTGATACGATCGTAATAAAATTAATAATCGTGATATTCGTCCTTTGCATGTATCCAACTAGAACAGCTGAGTTTCATCGTTTTACCAAAATCTTCAGAGCCTTATGACTAATTCCTCCTCAATGCGGAAGGTCATATCACGAAAAAATATATTTTCTTTAAATTTTGCACGTTGAATATACTCATAAAGTTACGTTATTTAACCAGTTTTCATGGGCCAAAGTTGAAAGGTTTTCGTTGTATCACCAATTTTTTCCCTCAAAATACATAATTTTTTCAAAACACTTGTGTGAAGAGACGGTAATAGATAATGGCTTGATTTCTTTTGCTTTCTTGGAAAAAGTTAATAACTTTTTCCAGCTTGGTTTTTCAACCTTACCTTTCAACTTTGGCCCATGATAACTGGTGATATAACGTAACTTTATGAGTATATTCAACGTGCAAAATTTAAAGAAAATCTATTTTTTCGTGATATGACCTTCCGCATTGAGGAGGAATTAGTATAAATAACACTTTAGTACATTCATACAATTACCATTCATGCATTTGTGCATGGACTATTCTTTTTAATGATACTCGGGTTGTAGCAACTTGGAACATGAATAGAGTTCCAAATGATAATTGGAAAGCGCAAGGAAACCGTCGACTACGAAAAAATTTATTAGTTGCGATTTTGGGTTTTTTCAGTAGGTAGGACAGTTTCAAACTTGGTCGATTAAGGATGTAAGCAAGTAAATGCGGTGGATTCCACAAAATTCAGTTCTACAGAAAACTATAATGGACAACCAATCAGAAACAAAATATGTATGGAAACTGAGACTATGCATGTTAATCCGTGTCATATTATACACTCTTTTTTGATGCGCAAACGAGGTGAGGTGACGCAATAAAGATGAATGTCCTCATCAAATTACCCGTTTGTTTGTTGTGAATTTATGCTAATGAGTTGCATCAGCGTGCGTGTAACTCAAGCATATGTGTCAAGAAATTACCAAATTGAATTGAATCATGTCGTTATAACTTTAATCTGCGTTAATTTACTTTAATAACTGCATTATATATAGTGAATAGCATATTACAATGAAAAAGATGGCAAAGTTAATAGTTATAGTCAAGATCCAAATAGCAATTATTGAAAAAGTGTGCATTGATATGAGCGCAACGTTACTAACGTTTGTGCCCGTACTGTGACTCGTTTCTTGTCATCAGCGAGGAATTCGAGAGCCTTTAAAAAATATTATACAAGAGGGATTTCTGTTCCAAATTGCTTACAGAAAAATCAACTATCACTTCGTTTATTTTTTGAATTTAATATTTGCATGTGAAAGTTTCGGGAAATGAGATCTACCGAAGGTTGAAAAGGAAAGTGAATTGCATTACAAACTTTTTTGTTATATAAACAGGTGTCCATTGGTTTATTGGCAAACTGTATATATAACGTAGCTGTGAGTTGGTTTTAATTAACTATTCTGGGCATTTTACAAACCAAATGATCATGATTCCTTACAATAATACTTCGAATGCAAAAGATATTACAAACTGTACTATGTCCGGAGGTGAAAGTGCGAATGACCAACTATTCCGTACTGATCAATTCATGCATTTTTGAAATATCCTGATCTATATGTATTCAGCTTGCTTTTTTGGGTTTGTGATTGGGTTATTGTATGTGCTTGCACTTGTGTTGGTGCAGATTGGAACAGAGTTTCGAACTGAGTTGGAAAATATGGTGAGCTACACTGGTTCTGCCGGCTAGATCCAATGTATTCACCTGGTCCACTGTACTGCAAACGGAAACTAAGTATCTGATGCTGCTCTCGGTTCAAGTCTATGAATGAGAATGTAATGTGAGATGCTAAATGAAAAGGACGCAAGGACGCGGCACTGTGCTTTCTACCGAAGCTCGAGGGCAAGTGGTGACTCTATGCCTTCAAGCATCGTGGTTTATTACTCTAGCATACTATGTGTACATTATAAGTCACATAAAGGATATACTTAACCTATGTTAAAGCCGTGAAAGCTTCTTCTTCACTTACTACGCAGACTCATATTCCTCAGAATAGCATATAATAATCCCCAAAATACACAAATAAGACGTACCCGTCATAAAAAGACCAAAAAAGAATTAGATTTTGATAAGGTTAACTGATGAATCTATAAAAGTGGATATGACACTCGTATCATGATAAATAGACCAGCTTTAGTTTTCCAGGGAATACGGCTCTATAGAAAACTAAAGGAGACGACTGATTTCACCCGAAAAATATTTGGAGATTACCTGCTAACTTTCTACATATCAACTATAACCTATTGCGTTCAAGCACCACACATTTGGATGGGGAAAAGGGGCGACACGGAGAAAGTGATGTTGTTTGCATTTCTCTTGTTTAATTTATTATGGATTTCTGCTGCAGAGTTTCATCATAAGGTACACTTAATTCTAGTCATTAGAATGTACAACAGTTCATCATAAAATAAAGTAAATTTTCAGATGTTCATTCTAATGTTTTTAGGTTCACAACTCCATTGTCGAGTGGCTGACCGTTTTTACAGATTGTGAATCATTATCTTTAGAAGATAGACTTAAATTGCTCTCGGTTCGTGGCGAAGTGTCCACTGATCGTATTGCTATGTCGTGCAGGTGCTTCAATGTAACTTATCAACATCTGAGTTCGGTACGTTAATGAATTTTCTCCCGACCTTAATCCTACCAGACCTTGAATTAGTATTATATAAATATTGTTATAAATTTTAGATGTTGGGTGTGGTAGCGACATATGGTGTCATCGTCATTCAACTCAATCAAGACTAAGACGCTGATTGTGCATTATTTATATGTAAAAATATTTTATTATGCGTAGGTTCATTTTGTGTGTTGGAGTTATTGCCATCCTACTGTAAGACTAGGTGCCATGTGTTGTATATTTGTTTATCTTCAGATATGTTTTGAATAATATAGTTGCAATTCGTATATGGGATATTGTGTAAATAAATGAATTTTCTTTGCTTTCAATGTAAACCTGCCCAGTTTTTGTGGTATTTCCCTTCAACCATCATTGCACACATTTCACAATTTTATTTTCTGAATCATCTTTATCGTTAGTTGCAGATGCTTTAGCCATGTGTATTTTCTTTCGGAAGGAGTTGAACAATTTTGCACTAAATGTTGATAACGTGAATTTAACGAATTATTATAGACGCAATACAAGGCTGGTGGTGTCCGTCTTATCCTTTACTTTGAAATTTGCAAGCGCGTCAAAGTTTTAAAGAGAAAATACATTTCATGAGCAGTCTATTTGTTAGACAGACTTTTAGGTCTTTTTCGTCGTTGCATTCTATTGCAAATTTGAAGCCATATTTTGCTGATAACGATGAAACATGAGTTATACGCGGAGCTGATATCGTTGCCGTGTAATTTTTCAGAATAGCACATGGCGTTTTGAACAGGTAATGTATTCCAAGTTCAAAATTATAATAAAAGGACACGTTTTCATTTTTATTATGAGAATGCATACCTTAAGGTGCTTGGATTGCTGGTGACGTACGGAAGAAGTATCTTTAAACTGGGTATTTGTTAGGATTGTCGTCGCAAATGTAAAAGTTAAAAGTCATGTTGAGAATCGGCTTTGGTGCCTATAATTCCCTATGTACTCAGATTCGATGCCGTTTGAAGGGTTTTAGTAACAGGTAAATAAATAATCACCATGATAAATGTAAACGTTTTCCTACTGCATTGCTCACTGGTCATAAAGGCTTTTATTAGTTTTACTACGCAAGATTTGGTATTAAAATAAATACCTTGAATGTTAAGCATAGTTTAGCATTGTACAATTACAGATCTGTAAACTGGCGAACAGAGCCAGGTTTGGTGGCTAGCTAACCAGTTGGTTGGTTCGATAAAAACATGTCATCAATCCATAGACCTATACTTGGACCGTTGCGATTGACACTTAGTTTTATCTCCAGAGCTTCGAACGTCAGTGTTTTAGAAGTAACTGCATATCTGTCTGACTGGATTGAAAATCTAATGTCTTTTGTTTTGAAGCAAGATATAATATATTATTTAAACCGTGTAAGTTTCTAGTACAGCCTCAAAACTTTTGTAGCACCTTGCAAAGTGAAGAGTTAAGAATTTTGAAGTATTTGTATAGTAGAATAAAGCGTCTGTGTGAGATTATAACTGATTAGCCGACTCCTGCATACTACTTAATTTGGGTGGGTTATATGAATTTTCTAAAACAAATGTGTGTCGAATGTTTGATTATTAAACAATGAAAGAAAGAGGTTTCAACCGGCTTTCATTTTATATCCAGGAGTTGATTTACACTGTTTCTCTTAGAGAATGATTTTTTACTTTGCATTTCAAGTTGAGAAATTCCACCCGGTTTATGAAACTCGATTGACATGCGCATTTTATTTTTGTCCAAAGTGTTGCTAATATTAAAGACCACATTAATTAGGCCATAATAACTGGAGTGAATGGTTGGGGCAAGTTGACACATTTGTGATAGGGGCAATAAGAGAATAGACTTCTATACTTGAAGGGAAGCCAGTTTCTACTAGGTTTATGGTCCGATTGACCTGAAAATTTGTACACATACACTTCAAAGGATTCTCCAGGTGAAAAATCAAGGGTTTCAGGAAATTCGAAAAAACAAGCGCGAAAATTCAAAAACAAAAATCGCTCAAATTCTTTAAAGAAAAAATAAATATTTTTTGTGAAAAACTTTAACACGTTAAAAGACTCTTAAAAGCGTCCACGAACTCATATAAAATCCCAAAGTTTAACAAAATAGTCTATTTTAAACATTTTTTTGTCATTTTGCAGTTTTTGAATTTTCGCGCTTGTTTTTTCGAATTTCCAGAAACCCTTGATTTTTCACCTGGGGAATCCTTTCAAGTATATGTGTACAAATTTTCAGGTCAATCGGACCATAAACCTAGGAGAAACTGGCTTCCCTTCAAGTATAGAAGTCTATTCTCTTATTGCCCCTATCACAAATGTGTCAACTTGCCCCAACCATTCACTCCAGTTATTATGGCCTACTTAATGTGGTCTTTAATATTAGCAAAACTTTGGGCAAAAATAAAATGCGCATGTCAATCGAGTTTCATAAATCGGGTGGAATTTCTCAGTTAATTATATGTTATCATTGTAAAGTTGGCTAGTTATTGAGCTTTCGCTGCGGCATCAACAAGTGTAATCATAGCCTTATTGATTGAAGCCTGGGAATGAGGTGGAGCTCTGTCTCACCCGAATTTGAGCCTTCCAGTTTGGGGTTAACTCGTTGTCGATTCCTCTCCTCGCGTAGTTGCTCAATGAAGGCGTAGACAACATAAATCAGGTAGAATCTGACTGAAAGTAGAATAAATATCTACCGACCAACTAACTCGATGGCGTCTACAAATGTAACATACAGAAATTTTGAAATTAAAATATCGGTGATCGGAACATGTTCTAAAAGCTACTCTTTGTTAAATATTCAATTTGTCGTAAATGTACTTTCCAGCGTTTTCATCAGGCTAGTTAAGTGGATATTAATGGATATGGATTGGATCCATTATTATCCGGATTTTAACGTGTCAAATCCACCCTAGTTTCGGTAGCTTTTAATGGATATTTGGATAATAATAATGAAAGTGGCTTTTAATGGCTAAATACATAAAAACATACATAATATAGTTACGTACATTAGTAATGTAACATTACGGACTGCACTATACAGATCCAAATCCAATGCAGCTGTTATCAATTCTTGGATTGTCTATGTGTGAGCAATAAATGTTGCTGTCTTCTGTGATTTTTTTGTTACTTATAAAGTAGATCCCTAATTTCATGTTGATTAATACTCGCACGCGTCTCCTCGTTGTGAGTGAATTAAAAATACGGTCGTGCCGAGATGATATCAGTGCTGATATCATTCGCTGACTAACTTTCTTCAGTATCGAACAGTCTAAATTTGATTGTTGGTGCTTATAAAACTGGAGATTTTTAAACTAATTGACTTTTTAAGTCAGCTTCGGTTAAAGAACTTCTTTAAAACGACAATTCAAATGTCGGTTTGTCCGAAAAGATTAATGAAATGAAGTTACGATATCTCTACTCATTAAGACAATTCAATTGCGTGAAACTTGCTGCTCTGTCCACAGTTACCCGAAAAGCAACGCAAAATATCTTAAATATGTAAGCTTATGGATATTGGATGAGGATATCCATATCGCATGTTATTATGTAGAAGTCATTGTCATAATGTTATGTATATTATCCTTATTATCCATTTTAGCATGTGTAGTTAGTACGTATATGGTATATTATCCATATTATCCAATTTAGCCATTTTCAGCTATTTCTCCATTATTTTCATTATCCATGGCTAATATTTCATTATCATGGCTTTTTAACATCATTGGTTTTCATGTATGCTAGGTCTTGTTTATTGTGCTAATGGTAACAAATGCAAATCATATCCCGGAGTTTCAACATTAATTGAGTTTTATTTCAACCATTCCACGTCATAAGTTAAGGTTGGTCTCAAGGAAAACATCAGAGTATAGCAGGGGACACTCTGAGACTGATAACTTCATCATTTTGTAGACCTTTCTCGGGAAACTGGTAGCCATACTGAAGTTTAGTAGCTTTAAAGAAAGATTGGGAGTTTTATTTTCATTTCTTTCTCTTTAATCGTTTCTGGTAAATTAGACAATGTGACAAATTAAGCATGCTTTCAGGGCACACTTTATGTTACACAAGGTCTCCATTATTCTATTAAATTCGGCCGACCTTAAAACCGAATTGATCATATTTGAAGAAAGATTCACTCTAAAACCTCTGTATATAATTTCACGTGTACTCCTCCGGATATGGAAAGTTGGTACAGACAACTAACTTCTGCAATGATCTTATCAGGAATTTGATCCATTTATTTTGTCTGCTTTATCGAAACATTTCACAAATTCAAAGTGAAATACAGCTTGGGTGGAACACTGACTGAATTTTAGAATTCGCCTTACCAATTTGAATAAAATGTTCAACTTCGTTCCTTCAAATATTTTACTTCAGTTAGTGGTTCCTCGGGTCTCTGAGGGAAAAGTAATTTCAAAATATATGCAACGAGATGTTAGGTCCCATAAAAAATATTTTCAAACCGAGAAGACAATTTTGATATAAGAACAGTTTACTTTTGGTCGTATGATGGTATCGTTGGTCGGAGTCATTAAATGGACACATATTTATATTTAGCATTAGATAAAGTTCACCTCTTTTAAAACTTTTATTAGATAATAATTTAATACATTTCTCCCAAGGTAAGTTGTTACTTTTGAAGTATGTGTCATTGGCATTAAAGTATATAAATATTTACAGGTTTACGAACTTCAATTTATCTTGTGTATTCCAAAACCTTTACAACTTATCCCTCCAGTTGCATAACCTGTTCAGTGCAAATGTACGTATGGTTTTGTAACATACAACGGTTTTTAAAAACAACACTAACAGGCTGCTTGGTTAGTAAAACGTTGCAGTTGCATCAATTACAGCTTTAGTGAGTCAAGAAAATTCGCTGAAAATTACTTAACTGAGAAGTGACGCAATCACATATATGGTAATTCCCAAAGCGTGCTTACTTTCATTGAGTTCGTTAAATTTAATCATAAGGAGGCTGGTTCTTATAGGGAATTTAAATGCAAATTGAAGAAATTGATTCTTGAAAATTGTGTGAAAAATGTTTGTTAATAAACTAATCTGTATCATAATAAACTATTTCTACAAAATATTGGCTTAAAGGTGTTAAATTGTAATACATCAATGTAAATTATGTTTTTGTTGTTTGAATTTTGATTTGAATGAAACATTTGTGGATACGATAATTTGCTGAAGTACTGATGACTAATTTGCTCGCGTGGCAAGGTGTCATCTTTAATTACAATGTTGCTATAAAATGACTAAACTGAATAAAATGGACCCCAATAACAATAGCAATAACAATTTCACAGAGTCTTGCATAGCCGTATTATAACAACTTTAATTTCATGTTTCAATTTCCAGAAAAAATTTGAAAAACTAAAATCGTTCGCAGTAATGGAAATGTTTTCACTACTTCACCAAGTCCTTATCATTAATTTAGTAAAGAATAAACAATAGCGCCGTCAGTAGGTTCGTAGTCAGGAATGTGGTATTGTATAAAACCTTAGTGATGGAACATGCGTGCATTGAGTCTATCTTTTCATGATTTATTGCAAGCTATTTGCATATTCAAACTCTTTATATTTCCTAAAAAACATGAATAACCAAGTTTGAAAACTTGAAATATACAATTAAATATGTAAGTAATTGTATTTAAAGATTGCTATGTAAAATAAAATACTCATTATTATTCATTTAGGATTGACGATGTCACCTTGTAGCCTTCACCACATACATACGTTGGTTGGTAAAGTGAAACTTTCAATTCAATTCTTCTCAAGAAGCGATATTTTATGTCGATTTAATCCAAACCGGTTGCATTGCTTAATTTCCTTAATCCACGCTCATATATTACTTCTATCATATTATATTACATTATAATTATATATCACTCATGGTACATGAGTCATATAAAAAGTTTACGAAGGCTGGTGACCACACTGACGTCTTATGAACTTTTGAATGTTAGGATTATAGGCGACGACATGCGATAAGGGCAACCACCAATGTTAAAACAACCAGGTTTAATTCGAACTAAATTGCATAATTAGTAAATAGGTTTGCAGTGCTCCCGTTCTCGTTTAAGAAATATCTGTCACATGAAATAGTTAGCAAATTTTTGCCTGTCTGTCAATTTTAAAATCAGTTACTTTAAAAACTGCTGTCGTTGGCATTTATTTTCTTTGATTCGCTTGAATATCTAAAATACAATCAGCTATATGTCGTATTTCCTGAAGTTGACCGATACTTGCGTGCTGTCTATATTCTGCTACATGCAACATTCAATAAGATAGTACACTTAAAAAAGCAAACGTAATGTTACACTTTCTTTGCTCAAAAACGCAAATAAGTATATATCTGGAATTAATTTTTTGGTTTGATTTTTTAAGCAGTATCTCCAAAACAAAAACATTTGTAACTTCTGGAGCAGGTATAGAATGCCGTCGTTTGCTACACTACTTGTTTGAAAGTCACCAAAAGTTGGTGACCAGATTGATGTGGAAGGTATGTTATGGTATGTATGAAGTATTTCTACTGGATTCCCTCTCGTCAAGGTGGCTCCTTTGAATTTCAACAACCATGAGTACATCAGAACCTACGCATTCCCGAGTGTTTGCAAAGTATGAGAAAAGTAGAGCCCAAAAACCGTGGAAACTTCGTTGATAATAAACTCAGCTAAGATTGACCTATTAGATTCTGTATTCTAATTCCCAAACTATAATTTCAGTTAAGCGGGTTAAGTAAAGTACATTCTAACCAATCTACTTACTTTTATTTTAAAACAATAAGCGCAATTTCGCTAACAGGGTTTAAGTACGTCAATAAAGAATTATTATCTGCATTTGAATAATCAATTCCGAGAACTTTTTTCTCATAAGACAAACAAGCCTGGGAGAAACGGATTTCCCCCAAATACTGCCATTCGGAGGGTGGCATTTTGTCTATCATAAGAGATTTATTAATAATCCATTGCGTTAAAATCAAATGCAGGAATATTAGTATAAACCTTTTTGTATAAATAATATGATGCCGAAACCAGATATTTACAGTATTCAAACTTCATCTGCGGCTTGCATGTGAAAAATTTTGCAAAACATGTGTATAATTTTATGCGTTTGAATATGCATTGAATGTTAAAAGTACGCAAATATCATGGACCGAGCATCATAGATCCCTGCAAGGCATCATTTCAGCCCAGTCACCCACCTTGAACTTGTAAAGCCAGCTATATTTTTTTCAAACACCCAGAAACGAGTCAAAGACATAAATTAATTTACGAAAAAATAAGATTTAAACTTTAAGCAGAGACACTGGTTCTGCAAAATTCCAACCTATACGCACAGCTTTTAACTATTCATGGCCTTACTAGAAGTGGATGGATCTATCCATTTGTTTTTGTGCTTTTGCCGGACAAAAAGACAACTACTTACAAATATTTATATGACCAACTTAATTTAAATTCAAAGGGATGCATTCGTCGTCCCGAAATTGTATTGCTAGACTTTGAAAAAGCCAACATGAATGCTTTAGCAGATTGGGGTGTTCTCCAGCGGTGTCATTTTCATTTCGTTCAGGCTCTTTAGTGGAGTTGGGGGTAGCATTTTTCTTAAAATTTACCTTATGGTCCACCGTAAGGTTGGACCTCCCTGTACAACCTTTTTACTAATAACTCTGTGAACTCGCTTTCCCAGCAATGTCCCCAACTTTGCCAATTTAACCTAACCAATTCATAACCTAACCAACATTTTGAAGAAATATTACAGTTAGCATGAAATAATTTACATTGGTAACGAGGTACCCTATCGGGTCAGTATCTCCGAAACCCGGTTAATAAAATTGTACTATTTGTGGTTATACAAAAGCCCCTTTATACTAATTATTTTATGCAAAAATTCCGCTTATACTATATTTCAACTATACAATCGAGTTTCGACTATATACTGCAGGTACAAACCATGTTTATACAAAAATTCTGGCACCCAATTATAACAGAAACTATAACGTTTTTCACTTCCGCTGATTGCCTCACTCCTGCATGTAAAACAATAGTAGTTAAATTTATTACTTAGCAATTACACTTCTATCAATGTACCATTTACAGTCAAAATAAATCTGCACAATAATTAATTTTTTTACTTATTTGAAGAAAAACTGGATAGATTTAAATCCTACCAAACTGTTGCCATCCAGTAATTGACACTGCAGACGTTATGGTAAATCCGAAATTTCCACTATCACTAGCTAAACAATTAAAAACATTTGTAAAATCTTCAGTATTTGGCTAAACGATTAAGTACAAATAATCTAGCACGACCGAAGCAGGAGAAAGTCGAAGGACACAATGGTCAAGAATATAACGCAGATGACTTCCACCCAAATTCCAAAACCACGGGCAGAGGAGAGAATGGAACCACGATGTTGTGTGTATGTCCTGAAATATTTAATTCGATAGAGTTGCGTTCGAAATTCAAGAACCAAATTGATTTTTACGACAATTTTAAATCACCTGAAGACTATCAAACTGAGACATCAAGACGGATTCAGCTTGCGCTGATCTAATCTTGGTAAATTTTTGAAATGATGCGGAGTTCGGGCTTTTGGCTAATTAGCAGGAAAGGAAATAAAATGAATTTAGCTACTTATTATATAATTCGATGTGTGGCATAGCATGCATATGGAACTTACTGACACCCTCAATAAGTTTTATATCCCGTGCAGTGGAAACATAAAATCGTTGGACCTAAACTAATATGGCTGGCACAATGACTGAGGGCACAATCGCACAGTAGTTTGAAATGACGATGAGTACAAACACCGCAGCCACGTTTATGAAATTATTATCATGTCCAAAACAGTTGGCGGTAACTGTTCATCCATGAAACCAAAATCTTTTGTGATTGGCTCTTCCTAGCTAATAGGAACGCCATTATCAAAATTACTTGTTATGAATTCGTCAGAATATACGGTAGGTTGCTTTTTGAACCGTTTTCCTTAGATGATGCATTATGAAAAATTGGGAAGGTGCACGAACCGATCGTGTAAAAATAAATTTTCTAAACTTTCTCTCTGCTGTCTATGCATTATTTACGACCTTAAGGAAACTTGATGAAGATCAATATATTACAACATTACCAGGTTGAAGGAATAGTTCTTTTCCAAGCAGTAATCATTGATGAGATACATAATGTATGAGCTTATAAATGCAGTACATTGTACATATAAATACATAACTATAGTTGGTATTTAATAACTGTTCTATTAATTCGTAATCCATCCCCCATATAATTTTGCTTTCATGAAATACAATGCAAATTGTCTAATGTGGATGTTGCAAGTTGAATAAAATGTTAGTATTGTTTGAAATAAATTAATATGAAACAGGTCGCTGTAAAGTACATAATAGTGTTAATTCATAATGAAATAATGTGGTTATGATTTAAATACTACCGATGCAAACTTTGTACAGTGTTAATTAATCACTGCCATTAAGGCTAATTAAGATCTCTTAATTTGTTTTACTTTTACCAGGGTGATGCCGTTTCAGTTCCTCTACTACTTCAAGAGTATAAGGGTTCCCCTTATTCAGTGAAATGTTTTATGGAAATGTGTATGTGTTCCTTCGATCATCTCCTCACTCACAC
>JAQGAP010000758.1:0-27299 GCA_034697805.1 Orchesella bifasciata
TTAGGCCTTCGTTTTCATGTCCTTCTCTTTGGTCTTCAGCCCAATCCAAAGTTTCTGCAAAGCAACCAAAAAAACCACACATAAAGCTATATATCGATATCAGATAATATGTGCATTCAATCAAGAATGCAAAAAAGCAATCTGCATAGGTATTACTATGTTTGTAAATTTGCATTCGTTGCCAATTTTCAAGTGTGTCTTGTCGGCTCTACTCGTTTTAACTCTTGCTAATTAATGGCTATATGCGACTTTGTGTTTACTTGTTACGTTTTTTACGACTTGTCTTAAAAACCAGTCATTCAGTTAGATCACTCATCATCCATCAGTCAGTCTGTCAGTGAACCATGTCAAAAGGCCCCAAAGTCTCTAATGAGCTCGCTTTAAAGAAACATGTGTACCACACGTCATTTTTTGATGAATTTTCTTATGTTTTTTTTGGTTATGCATGTCATCATATGTTCAGTTCACGTAATAGTCAAGTGTACATAAAAACATGCAAAAATTTTGTAGTATGCCCTCAGAGCTTAAACAGGGTACATGCTCAAACAGACGAGGCGATGGTGTTTCAAGTGACACACATGCCACCACACGTAGTAGTACTTTTTCACAGTTACATGTGTATAATCTCTGTGTGCATACAAACTTACGCTGTTTCACGTTCGTGTAAACTGTGAGCCCACAGAAATCCCATGATGATTATGATATGATGAGGCTTTTTGCATGCATTCAAAGTGGAAGAGTCAACTTTTCAAATATACACTTACACTCAATCAATCCTTTTTCGCAACATTGTACGAAGAACTTACAAATCATCTTTATTTACATATCGGTATCTTATCCTTTATACTTTTTTTTATCTCTAGCTTAAAATTGTTGTGCGCACAAAAGGGCAAAAGACGATAAAAAGTATGAAGTAACAGCTATAATCTCGACTCACGCACAACCAGAACCAGAATGCTATACACCTTTAACAGCGCTTGTGCTATGCTGGTGTATAACTAATGAAGTAAATCACATCATCCTAAAACGCAGTTCATCCTTTTTGGACCTCTTTTTATGATTTGATGTAAACGGTCTCATCTTTCTTTTTATCTGTCCATTAGCCCCATCAACAAAAACTCTCATTTGGAGACTTGACTCCACACAAGACTGACATGGACAAAAAAAAATGTCTGTTTCTGGTTCTGTCTAATAAAGTGTAAACAAAAGTGGCATGGATTCATCATGAATAGAGGAGTCTCTCACTCACACCAGAATGATCATAAACCAGAATTATAATGTACACAAAAGTAAAGGTAAACACATCAGCCGGCCTACTTTTTTTCTGCTTCATTGGTTGCTTATCTTTTTTTAACTGGTGCTTCTGCTCACTGCGTAAAAACATTATCATATCATGATGTGCAGGCATGTACTTTTTATTGAAAATCTTTATGACCAGCAACATTACATGCATTATGGTATGGACATAATAATAATAATTGTTTTTAAAAGCTCAGAGCATAGCCAGCAGTTAATGAATAGAGCAATCTGTTTTTGTTTCTTTGAGAAAGGGAAACAGTGTTTGCAAATATGTAATGTCGCCTCCAAAACGGATATTCTTCATACGTCTTCCTGACACATATCTTGGATGAAACTAAATGTGTGTACTTGTCAAAAATGTTGGAGGAGTGTGTACACACATGACACCACACATGTGTAAAGTTTAAAACTTTGGTGTTTTGGCAATTCTAATGCGGATGATGATGGTTTATGCATATCCAATCAGCGTGTTTAGTTAGTACAGAAAAAACGAGCTCATGCCGTGTTTACATATTCATAAAAATGAGTCGTTGGGTATACGAACGTCGTAGTTCGTTATGTGCAAAAGGTGCAATGGCTTCATTTGAACGTGAGCGAACACCTTTTGTCAATTTTTCGTTCATTTCATGCTCCCAGCACTAGCACTACCTGCCAACTATGTCATCCTAATTAAGGTATGAACTTTAATGCTTCATTGCGTATTCAAGCATTAAGCAGTAACAAGCAGGACATAATATTCATGAGAATGTTTGTGGACTGTGGACATGTGAAATGGAGGATATGAATCATAAACACATTATACTTTTGTAAGAGGATGATGAACCAGAGTTGAGTTGTGAATATGCATGCATAATAATAATAATATTTTACGTTGTGGCCTTTGTGCTTACTTGGTGTAGAATGACGACTGTTTGTCAACGTGGGCATTCGTCATCAAATCAGTCAGACAAATTATTAAATGCTCCTTTCTTATCATACCTTTGCTTTCATACCTTATCACTACTATTTTAAACAAAGATGACAAAGAGCCTTACATGTTTATTATGTACATGTTAATGACAAAGGCCTGTTTCTGTTAAGTGGAAGGCGTTGCTGGCATTTTAAATTTCATTTTGTTAGTAAAAACTGTATGACCATGTGTGTTTCCTCTGATGCCTTCTGCGTATAAATATAACCATTTCCCACAATGTACTTGGTAAGTACAGATGCTTGTTAGACACACTTGACAATTGTATTCTTATTGTACAGTGTATCAGAAGGAAATCGGATGTTACATGCATTTTTTGTGCCATGCCATTGCTTACTTGTCTTATTGTGGAAGAAACGTGATATATGAGAAAAATGCTAATTTTGTATCTGATTAGATTTTACAATGTGATACATGTATCTTAATTGCATTGTTGTAATCAAACCGGGATGTGTGAGCAGGGAAGGTGGTGATGTTATGCGGTTATTTAAAACCTATTTAAATGCTACCACGTACAAAGATAATGCGTAACAAAGAACGTGAGCGATCTGCTAAGCTTCCCATATCCTATTTCTTAATCCATTTTAGATTTGTGCAACAACCAGCAAAAGTTTGGTAACAAGAAGTACCACTATCACTTTCTTTATGGGCAATAAATTATCTATAATGTGTTGTCTACTGCAAATTTGACTATCGGGGCAAAAAAATATATAAAAGTACTTTTGTTTCTCCAGCCAGAAGAAATGTAATAATGTTAAATACATACAAATGCGATGCGACATGTGTCTATTCTTTTTTAATGATTCTTATGAAACGAATACTCTAGAGGTCTTGGCTGCTCACCTTCAAAATATCCGTGTAATTGCCGAATTTTGGCAAATGATCAAAGAAATAAACTTGCTTGTCAAAAAGCACTCCCTCACACCACATTAAACTGAAATGAAGACACCAACAACTGCAAGTATGTACCTCGTTGGATCTTCAACAGAAATTTGTTCCCTCAAAGCTCAAAAACGCTTAGAACAAAAGCTTTTTACCCGTTACACTTACACTTACTTGAGCCAACTCAACCGTAGTTTTTACCTTTGTAATCCGTTATGCCAAATATTGTATAAATATGCAACATGTATGTACCTATGTAATTGATATTTTTAACTTTTTCCGTCTGTCTCACCTGCGAAAATAATTCTTTTGTTTTATGGAAGTAAGGAGTGAGTCTTCCCGAGTCCACGATGAGGAACCAAACACAACCAAACTTCACAACTGGAGTGGACTGACTAATCCATGGTGAATTGGGCAATGACTAAGACTGAAAATTGCCTAACAAGCTCTGCACGCAAAGAGAAAGAAAAAGTCTGGACATTGAATTGAATGACTCGACGACTCCACGTTCCTATATCACCCACATTCGGGGTGTCGGGTGGCAAAAAAGGAATCACAACCTGGGCATAGAGTCCAGAGAAAATATTCACTTTGTGACAATGAAACAACGAAAACACTCACACATCACCACATTCTATTGCACAACAGGAGGACATGGGCATGTATTAAAAAAGGAAAAAAGAATGGCCTTGCCTGGCACCTTGTCCTTTCTTCTCTTCTTTCACAATAATACCACCATCACCACACAAAAAACACTTTTTATTTATATGTATCTGATACACATCTATCTCCTGATCTCTCCAACCAACTACTCTGCCATTTTTCTTTTGGAAGGAAACAAAAGAAGAGGAGAAAATGTATAATATGCAACTTCTGTGGCACTAAAGACACGATGAATGGTCCATTTCCCGTACGTAATATCGCACATTCACATTTTTTTTTATAGTTTACGACGACAACAGTGGATAGACAGGAGCTGTAATCGAGAGAGAGAGAAAAATAAAATATACTTTTTTGTGTGTATCATATTATTTGAAGGAACGAAACCTAACGACGTTCCGTACTGGTGCCATTTAGGTATACACACTGATGCATATCCATATATCCCTTTACATCAACATCATCATGGTATTTTTTGTCTGATACCAGAAAACTCCAATGTAGAATGGTGATACTTACTGCTACTGCTGCTGCTGAAGAAAAAAACGAATAAAATATACCAATAATACCAGTCACCATCACATCACACTGGTGAGTATATATAAGTTGGCTCTGGGTATAGCGTAGGGGGCAGAAAGGATTTTAGTACGTGAGTATAAGTCATATAATGTATGCATAACATCCACCAAACCAAGTGGTCTGGTATCGTATCGTATATCTGTGTACCATCACGCTGCTCCAAGCGTTTAGTCTTTGTGAGCGAGAGGAATTCATAGAGAGAAACATGTTTAGGACTCTCTTCATTTGCTGATGTGAAGTTGTTGTTGTAATAAAATTTCAGTTGTGTTTTGCTGTGTCAGTTTCACTCACAGTCATAACAGCAGTAGATATAGCCGAATGTATGTACATAAGGACGTACGCAAAAACAAGGACATTTGTGGTGGTACATGTAGTATGAAATGAAACTCTTTGCATGCACATTGTAAACAGAGAACAATGTGTAATACTATCATATCACAAAATTTGGAGGATTGACTGCATACATTTTATATCCATGGCATGCAATGGCATGGCATGGGGCAAAATCTTCCCTAAAAAGGGACTTACAAAACGGAGCCACCACAACCACAACGTAGTAAGTATTCACTCATGTAGTTGTACGGATGGAGCCTGTGATTACCTAAAACATGGGCATAGATTTCTGTCTTCTTTTTTTTTGCTACAGAGCCACAAATCAAGATTCAGGATCAGCACTGCTGGTTTAGTATAATGTGGTTCCTTGTGTCAAATGAACAGGTTCACACAGACAGAACAGATAGATAAACGAAATGTGTGCATGAAAGATGGGCAGATGAACAAGAACATGTATCCTACAGGATATTCAGTGTAGGCAAGAATTGGAAACAAAGACAGGATTTAGTTTTTGTTATGATGTTGCTATATATGCTTGCTATATATACATTTTAAGTGGCTGGATTTTTAGGTATGAAGCGGAATACAAGGACGGTGGTTTGGCTTAGTTGTAGTAAAATAACGTAGAAAACTTTTAGGTGCATGCTTGTCCATGCATTGGAGCATATCATCATACTATATGAAATGTTCGTGCTTAAAAGCATGCCTTTGTTGGAGAATAAGAAAGGGTTACCTTTTTTTCAAACAAGCTCACGCTCAGCCAACTTGTAAACTTCGTTTTTGTGAGCAAAAAGAAACGAGGACGGATATGAATTGTGGTACAGCAGGCAGGTTTTACTACGGAGAATGTGGTACATTGTATATGTAGCATGTGCACAAATGAAATTACATGTACCTATGGGTTTGATTCGTTTTTCTGATCAGAAAATGGTAAAATCGTGTTGCAATACAATAACCAATGAATATATAGGCATTCGTATTGCTTTTACGGCATGACACTATAGAGTATTTTGATTTTCATGTACAAGTTTAGACTTGGATGTCCGCATTGACATTGTATTTTTGAAATTTACCAATGCTCAACTGTTATGGCATGCAGCACAGCAGCAGTCCTCAGTGAAAGACAAGATAATATGGGAGAAGAGACTAGAGTCGTCGATTGGGAAAAATGTATGCATCAATGAGAAGAGTTCCTGCTAACAGTTATCTGCTCTCTTCCCTCTTCTCGCTCTAGCCAATATGGAGTAAATCAAGCGTGGAGGAAAGGAACAATGTAGCGTGTACTGAAGGGAATGAGGAGAGCTTGTACTTTGTACTGTGCTCTTTTGTGACATGTTCAGTTGATGAGCCTCCTTTTCGTCGCAGTCCTCTATTGAACCATCTCATTTCTTCGGGCCATTTCACAAGCCTTTCGTCTCAAATGAAAGATTAAACAAGCGAAATTGAAAGCACTTTCCCATGACGCGTGTGAGTGAGTGAGTGATGTACAACTTTCCAGAAAGCAGCAGATTTTTTTTCCTATATTGCTCGGCTCTACAGTCAGATCAGAACAGAAAAGTCAAATGACTACGACACATATTTTCAATTCAAATGAGACTTCCGCTTTACCCATGATGCTCATCAACCTCATCAGATTAGACTCTTGTTCGTAATGCAGATTCTGAAGAGATCTGAAAGCAGGCCAGGGGGAATTCGCTTGTTCGTGTGTAGCTCACATCACAAATCGTTCGTTTACATGCAGAAAAATATAGAGATGTACCAAGTTATCATGTCGTTAGAGTAGGTGCTTTCTCTTTGACTTGACTTTCCCTAAACGACTTCCATTCATGTTGTCTGCAATCTGCAATGCATATATTTGTTTTTCATTCCAGCAGTATTCATTAGATCGGAATGTTGTTTTGTACCTGGCATTCTATCAGCATAATGCCTCATTGCTTATATGATTTACATAACATTATTCATTTATATAATTCATTTTCTGCTTGTTTGCTTAAGCTGAGTCAAGGAGAGTCCTTGATGAAGCCCTTCAAAACTTATTCATGGAAATAAGGGCAAGGTTTCGGGTTTACCTTAGCGGTGATGTTTCATGTCGAGCAGTAATGTCTGGAACAGAACTTTAGCGGAAATGAATGAAAATAGGATTATAGAACAAAAGGGCAAATGATTTGCAATTTGTAATTCTAATGAAGGCGCTGGTACGTTTACGTGAGCATATAATACCACAAAATGTGGTTAATTGGATTACAACTTGTCACCTTTTTGTAACATATACTACTTAACCTTTAGGTGTCTTTGCAAATCAGTCAAAGTTAGCTACAGCCACGCTAATTAAGGGTTATACAACGTGACAATACTTATTTAATTCTCGGTTTATATAACGGGAAACCATATACAATATGCAAAAGGTGTTGATAATTATTAGTTTCTGTTGGATATATGATATTAAATGTGTCTATTATGCAAGGTATGTATTGCTTGATGTTTGACTACGACCATTTCCAATACTTATACAAAATGCATAACTGAAAAGAGCATTTATGGATAATGTTCATGAATCGTTCATCCTGGAATTTTTGTACGTCTTTGTTTTTTTGGGTATATCACCTAATGGTAAACTTAAGCTGAAAGCAAGGTAGTGACTCGTTTCACAATGCTATTTTATTGACTCACTAAATCGTGTACCATTACCACGTACACGCATGCGCTATGCATTAATAGTGTATTAAAGTTATTGCCGAAGATCATGTTCTAAGATATGTTTAGTGTTTATACTAAAAAAGCTTTGAACTGCAAATAGTCAATTATGATGGGGTTAATGAAATGGTAATTAAATCATACTAAGACGTACATCTACGAATGAGATCATGCTGAACTTCTGATTGAACTTTACCAACTCTTCCTGTTCGTGACTAACCAACTAGTTCATTTAGCCCATTGTAACACGTTCATGCATTGTTGAAATCTTTTCTGTCCTCATCCTATTCAAGCTTCGATCCGGAGATTGACAAAAATCATTATATTTTAAAGCTAACTATGAGATTTCAACATATCATCGTTAGGTCCATTTCAACGAAAGGTGAAATGCTTTGGAATGCACACTAATTTCGTTTGACTACGTAAGTATAAGTATACATGAATAGCGCATTAGTGGTAAAACCGTTACTCGAATATAAATGTAAATACTACATGCGTGCATGACACATGCAACCTCTACTCTGACCACATTAATATTGTGAGTGTGACTAAGATAATGTCGCTAACAATGACGATGACTATCAATATTGATCAATACATTGGGGAACACTTAATCATTCACATTCATATCCCTACTCTCTGCTCAACCATTGTTGAATATGGTGCAAAGGGCAATACAAAACGAAAGGGACAAAGAGTGAAAAGGGCCAAAGTTCGAGCAGTCAAACTATATTAAGCAAGCACTAAAATTAACACATAAACGAATGGAATATTATGCATGCCATCAACATAACAGAGACCGATAGAAACAGGCAACGGGTCTCAAGCCGTCAACAAAAGGATATGCGTAGGCATTTGTTACTAATAAACTGTAACATAAATGAGCTCACACAACTGAAGACGCATGAGATGCGATGCGATATGAAATTTTTGCATGCAAACTTTATTCATGTGTGCACTACGTGCTTGAATGCATAAACAGTGTCCACATGTATACCTAACCTTACCTAAGTTTAAAGGGACGCTTATGCACTTTTTAACTTTCATTCCACATGGCATCGCCTCTGCATTAGCAATAGCTACTATAAAGTACGTTGACAATAAAATGCAAGGCACAATATTTTACATGTGATTGTGTTATGTACTCATTTCATGCACAATATGATTATAATATTATTTATTATACATATCAACATTACAACAGTATTAGAAAAGTACATGAAATGAAAAATGATAAGACAAAGCTCAAACCAAGCCACTTTATATCATTTCATGTAAATACATTTTCATATTGCAAAGCTAATATAACCCAGCCTATATAATATACTTTAAACAAGAAATGTACATAAGGCACAAAAGATATATAGAGATGTGTGTTGCTTTTGTGCATGAAGGATGGATTTGTGTTGCTGTTGTTTTTTGTTGTGTGCTTCAATATTATGAGGAAAAAGGGAAAAAGATGTAGTATACTGCATTATTGGGAGATTGCTACCTATCCAATCTTCTTACCTGTGCTCTGCACCCAAATTTCCTTCAAAATTTCACCGATTCTCACCGGACTCTTCTGGTGAGCTAACTCAGCAATCGCATAATAATTAGGCTTCTTGAACCAATTTAGTTTTTGGAGGAGTCAGGTATTTTTTGAGAAAGTTGAAATTAAAAGGGAAGGGTTTTCAACGAAAGGAAAGTTCAAGTGGTGGTGGTTCAAAAAAGTTGATTGTGTTTAGTAGAGACACCTGATCGTTCTATGTGTTTAGGTGATATATTGGACATACCCAAAAAGATAAATGTTGTTTATATTTACATTTTGGTCTGAACTTTATGTGTAACACATTAAATAATTTGCGAGTGGAAACGGAAATCCGTATCTCATTTTTCCTTGTAAAGGTTAGGGGCATCATAATGATCTGGTTTTAAGATAATTGAAAACTTGAAAAACAAGCTAATTTTTTGAAGATTGAGTAGGGTTTTAATATTAAAGGTTGTATTAAATAGGAATGGAATGTTGTGTATTGGTCGAAGTGGTGGTAAAAAATAAAATTAGTGGAAGGGTGCAGCCTCAAGGCTAATTACAAATAGTTCATGCACCTGTGAGGCTGGGGTTCAGCTCTTCTTTAAAATGAATTTGGAACTTCCGGCGGGCCACATGCTAAGGCTTTCGGATGAAGTCTTGCTAATTATCCTAAAGAATCTTAACACTAAAGATTTACTCAGCGTTTTTTGGTAAGTATGTCATACATTCTGTTTTTGGTTTAAAAAGGAAGGAAAATTAATTGTGTTGTATGTACTAAACTAATGATGTCTGGTTTTGAATGGATAGGTCCTGTCGTAAACTTCAGAGTATTTGTCATGAAGCCGACCTATGGACGAAGATTGAAGATCCTTTAGATAATTATGAAACCTTAGCGCTGGTTTCGAAGAAGCTGGCTAATCCTAAAACCACAAAAGTTAGAATTATATCACCAGTAAGTCCCTTGGGAAATAAAGGGTACAGATCCAGTTTCTGCCCGTCTCTGATTGTGTCCCTGCATTCAAGAACGATATCGCCAGTGAATGGAACCAGCTCGTTAACACAACTTCATCTCATCAGACAAAAATTCAATGGATTGGCATTTCGTTTGCAAATGTTACCCAAGTCACTTAAAATTTTGCATTTATCTGAAACTCACATTGATAATCTTTCGGAAGAGTCACAATACTTTCAGGTACCCGAGAACAATACTTAAACTTAAAATCTGACGGATAGGAATGTAGCCAGTATTTTGATTGATTAATTAACTAATTGATTTTGTGAAATTTGGGTTTTGATTCAGGGTTTAGCTGATCATTTTACATCACTTGAAGAACTGGATCTGTCATATTGTTCATGGGTAACGGGCCATAGTCTTATGTCTCTAAGCAAGTTTCCAAAACTCACAAAATTGCTTCTTCGTGGATGCCGAAGAGTTGGGGAATGTCTTGCTTACGTATCTTTAGCTAGTCGTTTTGGATTTAAAAATCTTAAGGTATAACTAACTAGAAAAAGTTTTGATTGACTTACCAGATTGTCAATTGGTCGTTGTTATGATTTAACTTATTATATAAACTTGTGTTTTAGATTTTGGATGTCACAGACACAAAAGTTGGAAGCAGCGAATTCACAGGAATGAGTTCTATCGCTACTCTTGAAGAATTTTACTTTGGACAGTACGACCAATATTCTGACAGCGAGTATAACTACATCAATGATTTTTGCTTTGCCACTATTCGGAATTCGCAGAGCTTGATGGTCCTTGACATCAGTGGAAGTCGAATCACGAACGGTGTCCTACCGACGTTGTTATCTATCCCGCGGTTAAAACAGGTTTACGCGCATTTTACTCAGCTTACTCAGGAAGCGATCGAGGAGTTTCACAGGAGAAAACCAAACTGCACAATATATAAAGTGGCACAGACAGTGGCAACACCCCCACCTCCAGTTGCACATCAGCAACCCTTTAATTATTACAACATCAGGATTGGAGACATGTTGGAAGAAGCGATTGAATTGGGAATTGGAGTGGAATGACTTGACTGTTATAAAATCAGGAAAGAATTTAGAACCATTTTTACCATTTCTCAGAACACTTTCATTTTAAACTGATATTGATATTTTATATACGTGCGTATATTCAGCATTTTCTATTTAATTTAGTATTGTCATTGCTGCTATTCTTCCTACAAGAACAATGCTTGTAAAATTCAAAGCACAGTGCCGTGCTTTTGTGCTATATTTATTGCTGTGGATGTATTATTTCTATTTATAGTAGGATCGCATTTAAATATTAGTGATAAACATAATAATTGTACATGCACATTACTTTAACCAAATGCACGACGAAACGCATTTATTCAAAAGTATAATAAAATCGTTCATTGAACTTTGGGCATTGACTTTTTTATTTGGCATTGTAAATTGATTACCATACAGCTTAATTTTAATTGCATCATTTACTCTATTGTGTTTGATTTCAATTTCAAGGCAGTCAATATATTCAATGGGATGCATTTAGTACTCCATTTTGATGAAGTTTATGATGTATAATATTGGGTATATAGCACTGATTATAGCATAGGTAGGTACAATTTTTTAACTGACGAAAGGCAGACAAGTTAATTTCACTGGCAATAATAATAATTATGAACTGTAGTAATTTCCATAGGTTAAGAAACAAATTCTTTAGGCGTTCAAGATTTTAGCATGGTGCTGAATGTGATCTGCCATAAACGTGGAGATGAAAAAGTAGGAATGATTGAATCCTGGCTGCATCCGTAAATTAACCTTGATTTTTGGATTAGAATCGGCAACAGCTTTAAGGTTTTGAGGAAGTAAAATCGTATTTAGAAATTCGTCATCATCACCTTGATCCACTAAAATATTTCTTTCAGGGCCATCATAGGTTTTCATGAGTTCAGTCGAATCATAAATGTTCCACTTGTCTTTATTCTCTTCCCCCAAGTAGTTCTTAAACGCAGTTCCTTTACCCCATTCCGTCTGAGTTGGGTTGCAAATTGGGGCAAAGGCAGACATGGATAAGAACAGATCAGGATTACGAAGTCCAATAACCATTGCTCCATGACCTCCCATGCTGTGTCCAAAAATTCCAAACTTTCCAGTGTTCGGGAAGTTATCTTTGATCAATTGAGTCAGCTCTTTGGTTACATAGGAGTACATCCGATAATTTTTGGACCAGGGCTCCATTAAGGCATCCAAGTAGCAGCCAGCACTGACACCAAAATCCCAGCGCTCACTATCTCCAGGAATAGTACACCCTCCTGTTAAAAAACCACACCATTAATTTTCAACTTAAATTGCATATCAAGCATGACAAGTAGTATTAAGTTTGTAAACAGGTAAATGCCTTACGTGGACTTGTGTCAGGTCCTACAACGATTAATTTTTGTTCCGATGCGAATCTCTGAAAACCAGACTTTTGAATAAAGTTTTGTTCAGTACAAGTAAGCCCGGAAAGGTAGAACAGAACAGAGAACTTCTCATCGGGGTTGGCTTTAACTGGCTCATATAGCGAAAAATTCATGGAACAATTGAGCTCCTTGCTGACATGCTTGTAAACCTTTTGGAAGCCGTTAAAGCACTTGACAGAGGAAACCAGTTCTACGCCTGCTCCAGCCATTTTTATAAACTTGTCCTTTACCTACTAATCATAACCAAAAAATAAAATCAATTTAGTTTCAATCATTCAAAAAGAATCACGCCCTATGATGACAACTGTAAGAAAAACTGGAAATGGGTTTATGGAAAGTGCTTACCAGTTGTGTCAAATTAACACAGATAAATGCGATGAGAGATGACACCAGTTTCTTTACTCAAATGTGTAATCGGATTTAGATGTATTTAAAATCGTTCTACAGCTTATGCATCTGGTTTGATCGACTGCCAAATACGGCAAATACTTTCAAGGACACAGATTGTCACCCGTCTGTGGAAGCTCCAAAAAAAAATTTCAATAACCTTTCTTCTGCCGGTTTCATATACAGAATGTTGAAAGTGTCCAGAAATTACACGACACGACCACTCACACCAACCAATGCATAGGAGTCTATCTTACAACACGCTCCTCTTCGTGCATGCATTTTTATGTGGAATGGAAATTGGGTACGAGATACGAGTACAAAATACATTGCAACTGAAGATACATTGCATCTGTATCTATCTGTATTCGTGTATCTTCTGTATATTGGGATGCTGTTTCTGACAATGTGCAGTGCATAATATACTTTGGTCTTATCATGAGTGTGATCACTCCACATGAAGGCACACTGGTTTAAAATTGTTTACGCTTTCATTTCATTGGAACGAACCAAAACAATAAATTCAACAGTGAATCTCATTTGAATAAGTTTATAAATTGTAAACTTGTGATGACCAAATTTCACTCTTGCATTCAGTTATAGTACTATGTACTACACATGTTATGTATGTTTTATAAGACTCTTGATTGTGTCAAGGAAGTCGAGTCGAATTGTAAAATGAAGAGGGACAACTGAAGAATAGAACCTCTTGCACATTCACATTCTCAGTCTTCTTTGGATACTTACAGCACTCCGGTACCTGCAATCTGGACATCGCATCGGATTCACAACTTGATGAAAACCAGCTCGTCACTAACTGGAGACAAGAGAGCAAAGGAAACCTTTTCTCGATTCCAATTCCCGAAAGAAAGCTATCCAACTCCTCGTTTAACCTTTCCTTTCAGCTTCCTAGCCGTATCCTTTCTTAAACTTTTACCGAAAGGTAATAAAACTAAATGTAAATAGTACAGTAAAGTTGAAAGTGTAGTGTAAGGAAATAGAAAACTGATCAAGATATCTAGGTATCTTTAAAAGTGTTGAACGCGAGTGAAACTCGTGGACAAACTGTAAACATTTGATGAACGAAAGCAATATTGCTTAAGTTATATAAATAGTGGACAAAAATAGAAGTGAAATGCAGTTGAACTGTGTTAGACAGCCAGTCTACAAATAAACTATGATATGAAGTTGAATTTTGTTCTGGGAAAGTTATAATTGAACAATTCATTAGTCGGAGCAAGTCACTCTGTTGGATATCAACAGCTGAGTGTTCTTTGAATAATTAGCCATGGCTTATTACGGTAAGTTATCTATTACAAATGGGATTTGTAATTTTGGACTGAAAATGTTATGATGTATGAAGACATGCATTCTAGTAGTTATAAAGTATTTTACAAATAATGATTTTAGGAGCTGGTGGAGGTCCTCCACCACCTCAATATAATCAAGGCCCTGTGCCACCTCAAGGTCTTGGACCGATGTTCGCAGGACCTCAAGGTCATGGCCAACAACATCCATCTGGAATGTATGAACAATATCCTGGAATGTACCAGGGAGGAGGCCCGCCACCGCATGGGTATGGTTATGATGGACAACAACAAAATGTGCACCCTCCTGGTTATGGAGGTCAAGAGTATTATAATCAGCAAGCACCAATGCATGGTTATTCAAATCATGGAGATGGAGGAATGGGACAGGCGAGTGAACAATATTACCCACGCCCTCATATAAATCCAAACTTTTTGCCCCCTGAAAATCCTCCAGTGGCTCAGGAGAAGCCAACCAAAATTTTGAGGAATCCTTATCCGACAATTACTAAAGAAGAAATAAGGAGTCAGCAAAAGGATGAGATTTATGATCCGAGCAACCCAACTTTGTCTACTGCTGCCAACTCTAACAACAACGCTGGAGGATCCAGAAATACTATGGATAACTCTCAATCAGCAATGGGTTATCATCAGAGGCAAAATCAACCCCAAAATCAGCAGCAGCCCCCGATGTTTCATCAACAAATGCCTCAACATTCCCAAGCACCACAACAGCCACAACCCCAGTATCATCAATCAACACCTGCAGCCGTTTCTCAACATTCTCAAGCACCACAACATCAGTATCATCAATCAACACCTGCAGCCGTTACTCAACATTCCCAAGCACCACAACATCAGTATCATCAATCAACACCTTCAGCTACTTCTCAACACCAACAACCTATGGCGGCCCCGAACGTTCCTCCTAGAATGTCCATGTTTGAAAATATGAGTACTCCAAATTATAACTCTGCTCAGTCTCAGCAAATGTCTCACCGACCGAACGATGCCACTCGTAAAGAGCAGCCTGATTCCGGAGGAAAAATGCAAGTTATGACTGGATTAGTTACTCATATTTCACCTGGAGCTTTCGGGATGATCAGTGATGAAATTTTCTTCCAGGAAGGGTAAATTGAAATGCTTTCATTAAGTATTTTGTTTATGCTCTATGATTTTTTTTGTTTGCCAATTGCCAATACTCAAGGCAGTATGTTTTTATCAGCTTTAAGAAAAAGCATTTAATTTTATTTTTACGTGGAAAAAATCAATATTCAGTTTCAGGGTTGGGAATACGACCAATTAGAATTTATTATTCAGTTTGTTTGTTTCTTCAATTCAATTCTTATTTTCGTTCTGCAAGAAATTATTGAAATAATGTTTATCTCTGCTTTGTCTGTTTGGCAAATAATACGTTTCACGTTGCCCCATTTTCATAAATTTTTCTTCTTCTTTATTTTCACAGTTGTGTGTCGGGGCCAAAGCCAAAGGTTGGTGATAAAGTGGTGGTGGAAGCTGAGCCAGTAAAAGGAATGCCATTCAAGTATAATGCGAAAAAGGTAACGAAGTTGGACGCTGACTTAGTGCGTGATGATAATGCACAGAATAGGTCAACGCCTACATCAACCAATGCAGCAATGCAACAACCGCAGCGACGTTATGATAGACCGGAATTTGGTCCATTACCTACAATGCCCGAATCTTTAAACTTACCAAGACCATTCCATCCTCCCAACCTCTCGTCAATGATTCCATCAAATTCTCAGCCTTTAAAATCGATTTTGAAAAGGAAAGGAAGTCCACCAATGAAACGAAATCCACCACCTCCACCTGTCATTTCTAAAGCTGGAGTTTTAGATAATTTAAAACCAGCTAGTGCGTCTTCATTTAAGCCGGGTGTATTTGCTATGGACTTGGATAGAGATGTTCACAGAATGTTCAATGCATCAAATCCAGGCCCTCCAATAGAATTCACAGAATACACATATGTTAGAGATGATCATCCTCTGGCAATAAACCCGGAACCAATAAGAAATATGTCACCAAGGATTACTCGACTTCTCCCATCATCCCCTATTCGAGAGAGGGATTATGCTGATTACGGTGGTAGACCACATGTTATTTCACCTGAGCGTAGAAGGGGAGCCTCGCCCATAGTAAATGACATATTCGAACAACGACGGGACCAAAGTCCTACATTTAGAAACAAAAGTCGATCAAAATCTCCCATGAGGGATAGCGTAAGGCGCCGAAGTGTCTCTCCCAAGAAAAAATCTCGTCGGTCAACTTCGAGATCGAAATCCCCAAGGGATAGAAGATCCAGACGGAGTCGTTCAAAATCAGGTTCGCCGAAGAGGAGCAAACATCCGAGTCCTCGGAGCAACAGGGTCGCCAGATCGCCGCCGAGTCCAAGAAATAGAAGACGGTCAAGATCAGCTAGCCCAAGAAGCAGAAGGCGTTCAAGATCTACAAGTACAAGGAGTCGTAGAAGGTCGAGATCTGTGACTCCACGAAGCCGTAGGCGTGTTTCCAGATCACCAAATCGACGAAGATCAACTTCAAGATCCAAGCAAACTCGTCATTCAAGGAGGTCTTCAAGGTCAAAGTCAAAATCCCCATCGCGTCGAAGGCGTTCAAAGTCATCAGTTCGCAGTGCATCTCCAACCCCATCGTCCTCCCGTAGGAATGTGTCAGCAGCAGCAGGTTCTCACGGAATTCATGTTAAAACAGTGTCCTCAAATTTATACCCTACAGTAGTGGATCGCGGTGATGGAACTTTAGTGTTATCAAGTGCTGGTATACCATCAACTGCGGCTTCGAAGTCTACCCCAGTTCCTATCAAATTCCAAATTGCTAATCCTCCGAAGCCTCAAACTTTAGTTCCAAATCCAACTTTCAAAGGACTGCCAGTGGGACAACAAAACACTAGCTATGGACAGAATCCTGTTTTTAGTATAACTAACCATACTGCAACTCAAGGAAATGCTGATACCAAAAGGAAAAAGCCTAAGGAACAGGAACCAGCCTTTCGAGTAGTCGAAGTTGAAGTGAAAGTTCCAGAGAAGCCGCAGAATAAAGGAGTAAATAAATCAGCGGCAGATGACAAAATAAAGCAATGGGAAGCAGAAAGACAGGCATTAAAGTCTAAAGTGGTAACTGAGTTAACATCGGACAACTTGTTGAAAAATCCAGTGAAAGTTCTCCAGCTGAAGCAAACAATTCAAAACGATCTTCACGAACTGCGATCCAAGGAAAATAATTCTAATGTTGGAGTGAAATTATTAGAAAATCCAAGAACTATTCAACAGCTTAGACAAACCGTGGAAAGGGACTTGCAGGAGCTTCGAAACAAAGAAATGCCACCATCCGAAAAGACTGATCCTACACAAAAATCTTCGCTCAATATCCAACAGTTGAAAAGCAGTGTTCAGCAAGGTCTGAAAGAACTTCGAACAAAATTTGATAGTCAGGCTCCAGTTCCAAAAGCTCCATCACAATCAACTGAAAATCGCCCCGGTCCGAGTTCTGGTTCGAAACCTACTGCCAACAATGATAACAAGGCACCAGCTGCCAAAGGAGCAGGCAATGGTGTGACCATTCCTATCAGAACAGTTCGAAATAGCAATAGCTCTGAACGTGCCAAAAATCCCAAAAATTCAACCCCGCTTCCTCCTGTTCCTCCAGCTCCTGAAAACGATGAAGAAATGGAACGGATAAAAGAAGACATTCATCGTCAAAGGTTTCTGGAAGAGGAACATCGTCTAAGGTCGTTGGGAGACCAGCGCGCACTGAAGCAACTGTATTACATGGAAGATAGGCGACAAAGAAGACTGGAAGAACGTCACCTCGCAAGAATCCGAATGAAAGAAATTAAGCTGAAGAAGGATAAGAACTTTGGAGACCTGAAGAAACTGCGTGATGACTTTGGCCCACCATCTGAAAGATTGATTCACGAACGGGAGTTACGCCAAGCTCGAATGGAGGAAGAAATGCAAGAATCCCAACTTCACGGTCAAGCCGAAGCTATTCGAAGGCAGGAAATCGAGTACCAAAGCTGGCTCGAGGAAGAAGCTCATGCTCGTCGAGATGCTGAAAGATCGAGTCGAGGATTCGAAGGTAAATTGCATGAAGGGCTTGATCATATCTTTACTATGAGGCTTTGTCTGGTGGCCAAATACCGATGATGACTTTTAATGCAACTTTGAAAACAATACTCGCATTTCATGGACTTACCAGGAAGGTAATTAATTATTCTGCATAAATTTCAATAATTTTAAGAATAATATTTTTAACAGGTAGGGTCAAGAGAAGAAGAACACCGTCACCAACGATGCATCCACATAATCAAGGGCCCCCTCCTCATATGCAACATGGTCGAAGGTATTTTTATAAATTTATGCAGTCATGTCCTAAAAATAGGTCACAGTTACTAGTTACTTTTGTGTGAAACCATCTCATGGGCATGCTGTAAACGTGTATTTATATGATTACAATATCTCATGTGTACTTTGATTTTCCTCGGGTACTTATCACAAACAACCATTTTTAACGTATATTAGCTATTTTTAAAGGTATCCGTGTGTTCTTACGATAGAATGTTTTAAAATTAGTACATTAATATTCATATTGCAGCCGAAGACGTTCCAGGTCTGCTTCTTACGAGCGGTATAGAGATGATTATAGTCGACGTCCTCATCGTAGTCGAAGCCGAGAAATGGAGTATGATCAATTTGTAATGGCTCATGGAGGAATGCATATGCCTCATCCAATGGACGGACCTGGTTTTCATCCCCAGCATCCCCACTATGGCGGACCTCCTCCTGGGTACGGACATGGACCTCCGCCTGGCCATTTCGAACAGGAAGGTTTTTACATTTCTCGAGCAATGGATAATGTGTCAAGACGAGAAGATGAAATAATGCAACAAGAAATGGAAATTGAGCAAAGGATGGAAATGGCTGGAAGGAGGATGGGAGGTCATCCTCCTCCTGGCTATGGCCATCCACCTCACCATCCTCATCATGATGATGGTGAATATGGACGTTTTGTTGTCCGTCGTCGTTAAGTTTTTGCATATGTGAAATGGATTCATTTCATTTCATGTCATTGAAATTATTAGTCTATTATTATACTATACTAGTTGGTCGTAATTTTAGTTGTGAACTAGAATATTTTATTTAGTCGATAATGTTTTAGTGTTTTAGTAAGTGATCCGCGTATTGTGTTTTAAAGCTTGCCTCTTCGGTGAAGTTATCTGGATGATATTTTGCTAAATTCAATTGTTATACAAATACCCATACCCATTCTTCCATGTAACTGAATCTCGTTTCTTGGTTTATCTGTTGGTGAGATTATCAGTAAATGTGAACATGCATATGCATGCAATGAATATGCATTTAATAATAAAGCATGAATTTGGTAATGTTCATCACTCTTAATATTCTATTCGATAAGTTAATAATGTTTTGTGTTATACATGTGACCTGTATTCGGTACGAAATACTACGCATGTAACCATTTACTTTAATGGTAAGTGATGGGCATGATAAATAATGCAGTGTTGTTTTATATCATCTAGCTTATAAAGTTTGGTTAAATTTTAACATAAGAGGGGTTTTATTTCTTCTTTCTGCTTAATTGTTCTTTATTCAAACCTCGGTTTATTTTATAGTACATTTCTCCGAAGGATTTATATTTCGTCAGTAGCTGCGGCAAGAAGTGAGAGCGGATTCCTACCAAACGTGATGTCATATCTGTGCCTCGTGTGTGATCCAGATCCAGCAGTCACATTTGTGTCTCCTGAAATTTTATTATTTTAAGCGTTGACCCCTTATCTTATGTCCTGTTATGTTATGCAATGTACTTGTAAGCGTTCCATGTTACAATAATACCAATGCAAACCCGTAGTCTTTTAGTTTTCAGCCTTTTTAAACCCAAAAAAATGTAATGGTACATTATATTAGTTATTTTCTACCATGTAGAGCCATGAATAAAAAGTTATAAAGCAACAATTGAAACATTTTACATATCCGGTTTTATTTCACCCTCTTCGTGTTTTGGTCAAGTCATGCATCCGACGGAATCACGCAAAAGTTTTCAGTACAAACTGACTAAAATAAGAACTCATATTCCAAAAAGCGGATGTCCAACATGGGCCACATGTCCTTTATGATCCAGTTTGCATGCAAAAGACCACTTCATATCCTAAGCCAATTATTATGTACATACATAATATATTACTATGCATGCTTACTTGCACAACAATTTCATAACATCCAGCGGAGAAGGAATGCATTGATTGAATTGAGGCTGTGTGTGGTCTCGGTCTGGAGTACACGTTGGGAGAAGCCCTATCAATGCTCCACTTCATTCAAGGGAGTGAATCTGGGGAAAGGTTCGGACAAAAGGACAAAACGGTCTATATACATAAAATGCTTTTCCTTTCTCTGGCTGGATCTCCGTTCTCCCATCCTTAAAAAATACATTTCCCCATCCATTTGCGATTGTTGTTCCTTTCTCAGGGTAAATGGCTCATAATACCCAAAGCCATTTGATTTTTGGGTGCAACGGAGCCAATCTTGAGCTTTCTGAATGAATAGAACTATACATAATACATAGGCTCGCTCACCTACTTGTGTAGCACATAATACAGTTTTCTTTTGCACTCCCTATCTACGTCGAATACACACAAGTTTGTATGTATGACAGTTGCACACATCACATCACTTGGTTGGCTGCCTCAACTTTACGGGAGATTTCTCTTGGTAAACACCTTTACTTTTCCATTAGGTAAAAGTTTTGAAGGGGAAAATGCATTAGGAACAATGCAACTTGGAGCCTTTCTCCAGTGCGAAGCCAGTGTTCAGTGAATTTTAGTGAAAGGAGTTGGGAAAAGCAGGTGGTTATGCTGCTGTTTACATTTTGACGGAATCAATCCACGCCCCCACCCATTGCAAACAATACTCATTTAGTTACTTTCGTGACAACCCCACATCACATTTTTTATCGTTTTTCGAAACATTCTGGACTTGGACTGGCTGGTGTTGATCACTGTGATCTTGTATTTTAATTGTTTTTGGAGAAAAAGGCCTAATTTGGTTCGGGTGCAATAATATGGCTGCTTTACCAGGCCCATCCCAGGTACAAAATAATATGCACCATTTTTACAATGAGTTCTTATCTGATGAAAGGCAGAATAATGAAATGTCGGGATATGTATGATTTTATGTAGATTGCTGGGAAACAATTTGCCCTCTACGATGCATATTTCAATCAGTTAGAGAAAACACCCGCAAATATGATTAGTGCCATGGAAGGTGCCAAGTTTCTGAAGCGGTCTGGTCTTTCTGATGCCATCTTGAGCAAGGTATTTTTAAGGAGGCACTGAAGTATGAGTTAATACAACTACAACAGAACAAGACTTCAAAATGGGCATGCTTATTTCAATTCCAGATATGGGACATGTCGGATCCACAAGGGAAAGGAGCGTTGGATAAGTCCGGCATTTTTCTTGCCCTGAAGATGATAACTTTAGCTCAAACTGGAAAGGATGTTTCAATGTCATATGCACTCGTAGATATTGTGGAAGTTCCGGAAATGTCTGGGGAGAAACCTGTGATCAGGAGTGATATTATGATGGATTCTACTCCCACATTGAAACCTTTTGAGTTGTCTCCGGATGAGTTGACCATGTATAGGAAATTGTTTCAGGGTGTTGTGGAACCAGGACAGACTCATGTACCTGGTGTAAAGGTACAGTTAGATTGTGCAATTGGGTACATTTAACGTGTGAGCATATTTTGGGAATTAACTGAACTTGGAATGTTCTGTGTAATATTTAGGCGAAAGGGCTAATGATGGAGTCAAAACTTCCATTTGAAATTCTTGGGAAAATATGGGATTTAGCGGATACAGATCGGGATGGAGCATTGGATGAATGTGAGTTTATCATTGCTCTAAACTTGGTGAAAATGGCAAAATCAGGGCAAATCATTCCACCTGTTCTTCCCACCGACGCTATAAATTCTTTGAGACAACGTATTAATGGAGGTTCTCCTCAAGTGCGACCACCTGCAGTTATGTCTCCACCTCAAGTTGTAATGCCATTAGTGCCACCACCAAAGCCAGAGGTTCCAGTTGCTCCACTATCTATGCCGGTTGAACCTATGGTATCTGCTGCTCCTCCAGTGATACCTCCCTCAGCTCCTATTCAGTCACAATGGATCGTGACTTCTGACGATCGCGTCAAATTTTCAGCCCTATTCGGTCAAACAGACAAGGATTCTGACGGGTTTGTTTCCGGCATTGAGATCAAGGACATTTTTCTTCAGTCTGGGGTTCCCCAACCAATGCTGGCTCATATATGGAATCTCTGCGATGTACAACAGCAAGGAAAATTGACAAAAGATCAGTTTATACTTGCCATGTTCCTTATACAGCGGAAAGTGAAGCAAAATCTCGATCCACCGCAAGTAATGCCTCCAGAAATGCTATTGCCCCCGGAACAAATGGCTGCTCATGAGGCACTTCAAGAAACTAATGCTGAGTTTGAACTAATAATGAGAGAGATTTCAGAGTTGTCTAGTGAAAAACAAAATCTCGAGTGTGAAATTTATAGTAAAGAAAGTGAAAAGAAGATCAAGAACGGGGAACTCAAGAGCCTTCAATCTGAATATGATACGTTAGCTGCAACACTTAAACAACTTGAAAACCAGAAGAATGTGGCGTTGAACCGTTTAAGCGAATTGGAATCTCAGGTAATCAAACGATCTCATCTCTGTAATTATGAAATTTGATGCCATCATTTTTATGACACGATGGATGATTTAACTTTTGCAGGTTAATTTACTCCGTGACCAAGCAGAAAGTCAAGAGTCGACGTTAATCCAACAGGAATTGGAGTTGAGTCAAAAGGCCACCGAGCTACAAACGCTAGACATAGAGCTAGTGAATGTAGACAAGGACCAGAAAGATGCATTAAATGAAATGGAAAAGTTGACTGATGTGAAGCAACAAACTCAACTCAAAATTTCCAAATTACGTACCCAGTTAACGGACCTCCAAGAAATAGAAAATACCATGAAGGCCTGTTTGCTGAAATACGATGAGTGCATTGAAAATGGAAATGTATACTCGGTTACGGAAACAGAATTAAGAGATTTGGGAATTGAGTTCTATGAAATTGTTGAAGCTGTCACCGAAACAAAAACACCAATAAAATCACCTGAAGTTGCATTTCAAGATCATTTTACGATGGACCATCAACAACATAATGACTTTTTCAGAGATGATGATTTTACTCCACAGCCAACTGCTTTTGATTCTAGTCCTTTTGAGCCGACATTTGAGCCAACACCCTCTGCAGATAACTTTGATGTACTTACCTTAAGCTTAAATTTAAACTTTAAAATCTTGTGTGAGACTAATTGTTATTTTTTGTATTAGTCGGATCCATTTGCCGCACTACGGCCAGAAAGTCAACCAGCCTGGCCTATAAACCAACCCAAGTTGCATGACCCATTCGCACCTATAGCTGCCACACCTGCCAAAAGCCCTGGTGGCTTTGACAAGGATCCCTTTGGAGCAGATCCATTTGCAGGTGGCAGTGGAGGAGCAGCGCCTAGTCTTCCTCCAAAAAAGCCTCCACCTCCAAGACCTGCACCGCCTAAAGCTGCCCCAGCTAGACCTCCTCCTCCTAGGGCAGCTGCCACAAGTAATTGCACTTCATTTCATATTCATTTCATACTGGGATCGGATGGTATATTTGCATGCATTTTATTTTTATTTTTGCATTTTTTTCAGCACCGCAACCCCAAGCTGATCCATTTGGAGGTAGTGACAATACTTTTGAGGCAGACTTTGCTAATTTTGATCAAGCAGGGGTAAGTTGATTACATCAGATAATTTACAATGTGATTTCTAATTTATCGTAATAAATATAACGCAGTGCAAATTATGTATGTATGAATTTTATGTGTGTATGATATTGCAGTTCTAAACAGAATCGTCATGCAAAACAATACGATACTTAAGTTTTTATACTTAGTATAATTAATTTCCTTGTGTTAAACTTCATCGTTTGTCTGGGTTATCTTATTTTTATTTGAATTTTTTTTATCGTTTTCGTTTTCTTTATTTCCCCTTCAGTTTTCCTTCGGTAGCAGTATTAATAACAATGTGGGGAGTCAATTTTCACCGTGGGGAGAGGTGACAACGACCACAACCACTAGTACTAGCAGGAGCAGAGTGAAGTCAAGTAATAAGCATCTAAGCAATCGAAATAACAATATGTTTTCAACAAATAAGAATCTGGAATTTTCTGAAGACCCATTTAAAAACTATCGATATGAAGACCCGTTTGCTCTAAGTGTGGATCCTTTCTTATCGTCAAATAATAATCCTACCGATAATCAACCGGATCCATTTAAGTAGGTTGTACAGCTAGAGAAAAAAGACGTAAATTATACCTATCATAACGAAAAAGTAATAAAGAAGTATCTAAATTATTAAATAAATTAAACTTCAGCCATTCTCCTAATACTGATTTACACATTATATTTACGTATTGTAAAAAATGTCTTGGTCATTTCATTTTTCTCCACAATGCTCATGCAGCTGTGTCAACTTCCCATACAAAATCACACACTATCATTGAATGACTAAAATTGCTTCCCTAGAGCACGCAGAATGAAATGGAAAGGAAGTCGGTAATCAATATTTAATGTTCCGTTCCATCCTACTCTGCTACAACATCCTCATCAAAGATATAGAAGATGAGCATACCATCACGGACTGAGTTTGAACCTTCCGAAAGCCGGCCCCTTCTGCTAATAGGCTTGAAAGGGAAAGTAGGTACTTGTGGATCCAATTCATGTAAGTAGGAATGCACTGGCATATACAATAGGTTTCCGAAAGGATTTCGATTTATGATTGTGCAACAAAGGCATCACTGCGGTACAGATATAGAATACAAAACAGAGACCGATGCACCTTGCTTCTATAATTCAAAGGCAACATTATACCGATTCTGGTGAGATACGAATTGTATAGAAAAGTACACAGATAATGATCATTATGGATAAGGAAAGCAAGGGTAATTGACTAAATCAGTTCCTTTCCGAAAAATTCTGTCTTTATCTACACTTTTTTATGGTATTTACCCTCCTAAAAGTTTTCTTTAACTAAGTCTTTCAATGTTCTCATTACGGTACACCTACATTTGAAGGAACATTTTGACATCTGTGGCTGTGAGCCCTTCATAGTTTTGGTATGCTGACCATGAACTTGACCTAAAAACATTATTCTTCATCAGCTTCCTCATTTCCTGCCCTTCAATCCTTAAAAAGGGAACAATGAAGACAAATTTTAAGGTAAGGATTGAATTGTGAACAATTTACAGGTAGCATTCGGTGAGAAAGGTTCCAAATAGTTCTTTCTTCTACGGTTTATGATCAAAACTACGTACAAAAATGATTGCAATAAGTAACATTGCGGTGACCTTCACCACTGTGCTAATAATTTGTACGGTAATTCAAGTGGAGTCGACTCCGATTGTAGGAGGAAACGAGATTGAAAAAAGCAATCAAAGTTCAACGAATGAAAGTATTATTGTAAACGTCAAAGATGTAACGATATTGCAAAACGTTACAAGTCCTGTTCATAATGAGACGTTGGTTACTGGTGAAAACAACAGTACTGCCACTAAAAATAGTAAAACGGAAGAGCAAACAGAGATGGAAAGGAAGGAAAACGCACAAGCCGTTAATTTGACTAACATTACTGCTCCAGAATTAGTGCAGAGCATTGCTAATAACTCCTTTGAAGATAATGGGGCAATGCAAGTCGTGGTGTCGTCTAAGCCTTTACTGGTAGTGGAAACGGATTCTTCAACCCCTGCCAGTGAAAACGTAACAGTTATTAGCCTTCCAGTGAACATTGGAACTAACGAAAGTAGTGATGATTTTGATTACAAGAAGAAAGCTCGACCATCTTTTTATCCCTACATGGAGCAGCTACTGAGTACTACCTCGTAACAAATTTTTTGTTCATTAAATTAACAGCCTTTAAAAACTGAAACTTCATTCCTCGCCATTATTTATGCATTATAGGATCGGATGCGGTACAAAATGACACTACTACTAGCCAGTCATATCCAACTATCATTAAATCTGAAAAATATCAAGCTGACCAGAATTCCGTTTTCGGCAATGTAAATCTTCCCGATTTCAGTGAAAAGGACATGAACAAAAGACGCCTTAATCATTGGGTAAGATTTTTTAAATTGCACCTGCTATAAAAATGGACAGTCTACTAATGGATAGGGGTTCTTATAACATTTTTGTTGTGACATTCAGCGTTTAAGGCATGTAATGAAGGGCGTTAACATGAACGAGCAGGACAAAATATTGGGGCAATCTGGAACCAAGAATGGATTTCCTATTGTTTTTGGGCAAACACGGGCAGCGTTTCCTCCAGACTCTGGCTCAGCTACTGGGGAGCTCGAAGACGTTAGCAATAGCAGTGAACAAGTTGGGGGTGACTCAAAACTGAGAACTTTCTTCAGTTGGTTTAGCAATCCTTTAAAAGGGAAACTACTAGTGGCTAATGGGGATGACTCACTTCTTCAACAAGCTAAAGCTCAGCAAGCCGTTCTTCCATTCGCTTTGAGTTACAGAGGAGACTTTTTATTTTGGTAATTGAGTTTCCACATAGTTTCGTAGCTGTCAGAGACATGTCTAACTGTAATTAGTTATCAATATATAAAACTTACTTACAAAGTAAATTAAACTATGCTGGCATAATACACATAACACAGATTGTGTTAAAATACATTTAGATAATTATTATTATGTGTGCTTTTTTGTATTCCTAAATATTTGGATGAATCGTTGAGACATTAATGTATTATTAAAACGAGCGTCGCCTCTTTTGACAAGAAAATGAAAGAATTTACCATCTGTTTCTGCAATTGACAATTGGGTGTCAATTTCCTGTCTTGCAAACTTCCTCGCTATCTCCATTAACTTCCAGTTTGCATTCATTCATACATATGGACAAGTCACTGTCAGTAGACATACGAATTTTAGTGATAAAAATGAATGAAGCGTATGCATATGAAGTAAAAATATCGAGCTTCTTTTTGAGACATACAAATGTTTATTACAATACATAGAACACGTATGAATGACTCTCATTCTGACAGCAGCAGCTCAGGCTTTTTCTAACGAATTTGAGAGAATCTTAAGAAT
>JAQGAP010000759.1:0-27295 GCA_034697805.1 Orchesella bifasciata
TTTCGTTTGAGTATATGGTTTTTATTTCAAACCAACGCAATATCAAACTTTACAGCAAAAGTTTGAAATTGCGTTGGTATTAATCTGATCATGAGTTGCAGATTAACTCAAGTTAACTCGTAAATTTTTTAGAAACCTACCAATTCAATATTTTGTCGGAAAATTTACACGTAACATGTAATTTATTTTTTCGTCGAATAACGATGTTTGGTGGGTTGTCAACTTGTTACGAAGTCACTTGTGCTGGTTTTCGGATTTAAAGCTGACAGCAAATTCCATGTTGGGGTTCTTGTTAATGTGTATTATAAAATAAGCATTTTCTCAAAAACTGGAGATTGTGTTATGCTTTACGAGTGAGTGAAAATGTCGTGAAGATGTTAATCTCATCCGTGCGATTTGATTACTGATTGAGTTTGGAGGAGTTTTAGATTAAATGATCAATTGATCCTCTTGTTAGCTTTTGTTTCCAGATAAATACAAAATCAACATGATTCGCAGAATATCATCAAGCCTGTTATGAAAGACATAAATCAGTGGGATTGCACTATTGCAACCCTAGCTTCAATGAGCGAGACAGATTATTTTACAACTTTAATCATAATTGGAGAGTAAATTCTGAGACTGACTTGACGAGACATAAGCTGGATGATGTCATATGCGTCTGTAAAAATGTTGACTTGTCACTCGTAGAACTTGTAACTTCTAAAGACTGGAATACATACAGATATTTTATTACGGTGGAGATTTTCACTTGAAGTGTAAGCAATTAGTACGCCTACTCGAGTAACGTACACATAATTATGTGGTATAAACATTAGTAATGATTCACTACTATTTTCGTATTTATTTTATGTACCTATCAATTGTGGATAGAGAATCCTTGTTGAATCTAGCAACAGTTTTTCCAAACTTGACTGAAAGAAGAAAAGAAATTTCTCACTCTTCCATGTTCCTCTCAGTTTTATACAAAGCCGCCGCAGATACCGATACCGTTCTCGCAGGAGTGGACTAACTCTTCCACTAAATGTGTCAATGTCAATCACGTTAAAAATCAGTGTCATGTCATGTTACAATTAAATTCCGTTTTTGTTGTTTTCTAGTACTTAAATTAATATTGCGTGATGTAGGTTGCTCGTCCTTCTCTAGTGTGAGGTTTATTCAATAAACAAAATAGTTCGTGAATGTGATAATTTCCTTTTCAATTTGAGCAGAGTGTGACTTGCTATAATTCGAGTTGGGCTTAGTTTTTATATTATCTTGGAACGTCCAATAAGTTGCAAAAAGGTTCCTAGTTTCCACGAAGGAAATTGTGCAGCAAGAGTTAAAATCGGCGCAGCTTCCAGCTTTCTTTACTTATAATTATTTAACTAGGAGACTCGGCAAAAAATTGAATCTGGAAATTGACTACCTTTTGTCAAGTCATGGAGTTCCACTTCAACCTAATGGCGATATGCAGGAATGAGATTACCTTTCGCGATTACAAGATTGCTGTCTACAGTCTATAAACAATTAAAAAATGCATTTTTGCAAAGGTGAGCTATGATATATCTTAAGGATCTAAAATTACATGAAACCCGTATTCTTTTTTCACGGAAGAGCTTAGGTGCGATAGTTTGACCGTAGATGATGTTCTCTGGTTACATGTCTAACTGCAATATTGATTATTCCAAGAGTTCTTCACATTTGAAGAAATTCTAGCTATTTATAAAATTCAAAATACAAAATCTATATATAAGTCATATATCTACGCTACGCAAGGAGACTTTTTTAGTGAAACGTCATTGGATAACTTTTGAATAGAGAATTACTAATGTAATGAAGGTGGCTACCCATGATTTAATCGGTAATTTTATCCCATTCAAATTTTCTCCGCTCACAACAGTCTTAAAATAGAAAAGACGATTGGGCTTTGAATTGCAATCATCCATTTTCCTGTCCGATTGTCCACCCACAATCCACAGCTCAAGCAAGTGAATGGTTGCCGTTTCCTTCCCAATCCTATTCTAAAATACATTTATGTCAGATTACAAAATAAGCCGGGCTCTTGAAGCTGTCTAGAACCGTTCAATTCAGTCTCCAGTTCCAACCGAGCGCAGTATTTTAATGGAATTAAATTTTAATTAGATAACGATTCGGGTTTGTCTTGGAGCATCAGCAGCTCAAGGTGCTTATAAATTATGTGTACAAAAAGGCTTCATCTCCCTCTTAAAATTATCTTCAAATGCATTTCACAAATTAAAACGAAATTCAAAAAGCCTCTCATTAAATCTTTTGTTTTGGTATTCGTAGAAAATTTCTTGGAGGATAAAGAATGTGACAGCTTTATTTCCAGATTGTGAACACAATATTATATGCAGTGTAATCTAATTTGTTACCACAATTTATGAAAACAGTACTGTTAGTTGTGGTTTCGTTTGCGCTTCTTTCTGCTTTCTCGTTATATTTCATGGCTTAAGAAAACTACTTTTCCAAAGCTGCTGATGAGCGTCATAATGCCTGAGACGACCAAAAGTCCTTTGAATGACGTTTGTTCCTGATTAGCTACTTTCTCCCGACTCTTCTACGTCAACTTGAACAATCAGACACAAATTGTCTGTTGCAACCAGTAAGTCTTTCTCGTCAAATCTGATATGATAATGAATGAATGAGTTGAAGTTGCAGGAGCAGTCAAATAATACGTATCTGTAGAACTTGAGTGTCATACCAAATCAGACTCATGTCTAAGTTAGCTTGTTTCACTTCAACGATTTTATCTTGATTGCCTTTTCTCCCAAAGTAATTACGAGGAGTAAAAGCTGGCGGATTAAGTTTTTTAGCTTGCTAACATGCTAAAGCTAAACGTTATATCGATAAAAATTTCTTTTTGTGCAAAATATCATTCGAATTGGAACGGAGACGAAGACAACGGTTTAGGGATGTCGGTAGTTATCAAGATTGAAATAAAACTGGTGATTAGTTGCATTGTGCAGATTGTTTTTTTATTTACGTTTATTTAGTGAAGTTAGACTTCCTAGATGAATAAAGGATTTCATTTAAAATGCAATAACGTCGCCATATTTTTGTTTCTGAATCTGGAAATTTGCTGTCGCTATCCAATCCACACAACGTCACAATTCCTGTTGAATAAAATTCCTTTGGTATGGATAACGTTTTTTAACAGGTTCACGCACAACGCAAGAACACACGTGGCATAATCAAAATCACAATGGACCTTCGTCGAGGTAGATAGGGTTTGAAAAAACACAATAGAATAGAACAGCATATGTTCAGCATTTTTATTAGTGGTTTGGGGAAAGCCGGATGTAGTCTAATGTGCTGCGCACTAAAGGGAAACTGCGTTCTTTGTGCCCACGTCAACCACCAGCTTGTATTTTCATACGGTTCCTTCCGGTCCATTTATGTACCACGCATGGTTGTCACAAATCAGGAAATAGTTTTGCACGAGTTGAACAAAGAACCAGACGAGATCTCACCACCAACATTAAGACTTGTTCCGGAGAGCGTCTAAAGCTCTGGATAAAGGGATATTGATAATCCATACTTGGGCTCTTAAACCTATTTATTTCTTATAAGAAAGCGATGGTTTATGAGCCAAGAAGTCATTTTATGTAAAATAAATCCGTGCAACTGAACGCATCTTGCTGCTCCTTTTTTTGAAAAATAAAAGAGGTAGCCATGTATTCACTTGATTTCAATATAAAATAGAATTCGGAAGCGAAGCGTTATTTTTCATTAGCTTTAGCTAATTGCAAGACTGCTGGCTGGTTTTTTAATCGAAACTGCTAAATTTCCATCTTCCCACACAATTTGTATTTAGATGCAAAACCTGCAGCAGCCCATGTTTTTGTGTTGATGTTATCTACTCCCCGTCGTCTTATCAAATCTAATTTTATCATGTCCCACGCATTAAATCGAATGCAATTAGGCAACCAAGAGAGGCTATGTAATCCCAAGCCAATGGCAATAATAATATTTATCTCGTGTTCCTGCCAACATAACATAGCATCCCGGAAGGATTCTCACCTTGGATTAGAGTCGACACAAAGCTCTTGCTTTTCATTGAGTTCAGTCAACGCCCAACTGCTGTGAGGAGATCCGATTATATCCTGTAACCTTAGAGCTACCTATAGTTCCAGGTATCAAGGGACCCAGAAAAACACACTCACACTCTACGTGTGAGACTGTAGCGGATCGCTTGCAATTTTTACAATGGATTTTCACAGCTGCCTTTCTTACTTAAAAACAACATACTCAAATCTACAGTGGCTGTCCTTAGAGAACGTAGGCGTGTAGTGAAAGCGAGGAAACGTTTATTTTGGCTATTTTTAGTACTATTTACATACCATGATGGCTGATGTGCAACAACGCAGTTCTAAAATTAAATTCAAATGGAATCTCCGTCAAATTGAGAACAGAATATTCGTCTCGGGTGGAGGTGTGGATAAGCAAAAACGAATATGCGTTAACTAGATTATTTTCATCACTTAATGGAACATCATCGCTTTCTGTATAATCACGCATCACTAAAACCCCAGATGGAGCAACTCATGTTCATCTCATATAAATGTTTATTGTGCCCATGTCAGCATTAACAGATCAGAAAGTATGCAAATTTACCATAACAGTAAGTAGCCAGATCATAACACCCATCGAATCCACGTTTTGTTATGTATGGAAATATACCACAGCTTTTGGTTTGGTTTGAAATATTTAGAGAGGATGAAAACTACTGAAAACCGTACTGCTTACTTCTGGTTTTCAGTAAGTCATTCATGATGGTGGTGACTGGTGAAAATGTAAGCAAGGTCGGTATGAAATATGGCCTTCCGGTAATATCCATTTATCACTTCTCTTCATTTAGTTTTACCTTCCAGGAATATTGAGCTTCGTTTTTATTGCTTGTGCATTGAATTACACCTATACAGTCGTGTTACAAAAACATTAATGCTGGAATTAAATCCGTAGTTCGTTATTCCATCCGGCTGCTTTATTCATTTGCGGAAAAATGTTTAGAAATATTACGTGGTACATGTTTTTTTGTGTGGTTTGGCTGGAATTTAGAGAATAAATGTACTTTTCAAACAGGCCTACGGGGAAAAGAAAGGTATCATAAAAACCAAAGTAAACCAAACCAAAAAGTAAAATGGACTGTCAAGAAGGCAAGTCGAGGTGGTCACACATACAAAAAAATGTGTTTATAATGCTAGCTGAGGAAGGATGCTACTTTCTTTCTTGGCTTGGCAGCCAGAAATGAAATGGAAATCATGTATAACTGAGAATGCCACTTATACAAAAAATAGTTTCACTTGTTCTCAAAAACCGCAACCAAACACACAATAATAGTTCAAAGCAAAGTGAACTAATCCAGCGTCGTCTCGTACTACAATAAAATTCTTTGAAACATGAAAATTCCATAAGCAGACAAGCAGTGTATCATCTTTAGCAACACGTTAAGATTCTGGCATAAATTCCATAGAGCAAGTTAAGTTGTGTTACAGTCTTGAACAACTAACCTGGAAGCAATATATGTGCCTTGTCCTGGTTTTTTGAAGAAATGTCCTAAATTAAACAACGTACAAGCTAGTCAAATCTACTCAAACCGTATTTGAAGAAATTGTATCTACTGAAATGGTAAGATATTTAATAATGTATAGTATTATATTCGTCGTGGAAAAGAAACACCAAACTATACTTTCTCGAGAGAGCCTTTGTGAATTTGAAATAGGAACAACAATGCGGTGAATGTTTTTTATTGTGTTATAGTGACACTCTCTCTTCTCATTGCTTTTCCGCTTTAAAATGCAATACACTATCAAAGAATCTTTATTTTTTGAATTATAAAAAAGGCATGTGGGAGTTCATAAAACGCGTCATAAATTATATGAAACCGTTGTCGACAATGACAATATTGTAATATGTGCACAGCATTCTGAATGAAGGCATAAGGCTTATGTCCATAAAGAACTAGTCGAGGCGACTAACTGAAATTTACACTTGAGGATACGAGTTTTGATACGAATAATAAAAAACGAATTATCAAAAATGTTCTTACATCCATATCAATGCGTTCCATAAAGAACTTGATTGATTTTTAACCAACAGAATTAAATCATGAACACATGCAATTTCGGTAAATCCTTTTTGCTTCATCCAAAAATCGAAATTTTGATTAGGGACAAGAAAACTTTCCATTCTTGCATTATTGGCAAGAAAAAATCTTCATTATCATCAAAAATGAAGGTTCGTTTCTCCGAATAAAAACTGCTTTCCCATTTATTTCTCTTGACCAACTCATTTCATTTAGGGATGCATATGGAGAAAATATATGTGAGTGCTATGCGAATGTTGATGTGTATATAATAAACTTTCACTTTTGGCCGCTTTACATTTCAAGGACATATTGTACTAATCTCATCCTTGTTTAAGTCACCTTGTTTAAGAGGTGAAACTTCTTTATGGAAATCACTGAATGCAGATGTGTGGGTATTAAAACTTAATAGTTTCGTTACCTCTCCTTCATCCAAGATCAAAGATAATGCTTGCAGATGTACGAGAGAAAGTCATTAGTTATCTTTCCAAATGTTCGTAAATAAATTTTTTGGCACAGCTGGAAAAAGCATTACGTCATTCCCGTAAGTACCAGCTGCGAATAAATGTTAAACCCGTCATAGGGCTCAGCTAAAAGAGATTTCCTGCGTTTTAATAATAAAAATGAGTCTCAATAAAAGTCGTAGTACCTTACCTTTCGTGTATTGGATTGAATCTCGGAAAATGGCAAGGACAGGATCAAAGACGACCATAGCTTAGTGAAGGGTCGTACCTATTTTGGTAATGTACTTTTGATGTGATGTAATTTGTTGATACCTGTAATCTGTAATAGAGTGCTGTTGTGCTGTGTTCAGTTTCCGTTGAAAATTTGAAAAACTCCCAAGAGTCTCTGACTTTCCAAATCAAACATGACACAAAAAGCATTTTCTGGGAAAGGGATTTTTTGGATTATCGTTCATTTTTTGAGACATTTATGTTGTTCCACATCCAATTCAAACAAACTTGAAGAAAAATGTTATTCACAGGTACCAATATGGCAAACCTTTGAAGAAAGTAAATGGATTGGAAATAGAAAGTAAGGATGGAACTAGTTTTGCAACGTAAGCATGAACTGGGAATGGATACTGCTTTGTAAAGAAACGGTTCCTTTCTTTTCGGTTTCATTTCACCGAGTTGATGCCTTTAGAAGTGATAAATGATACACAATTGTGACCCTCGTGTAATCATTGTTTAGTGAAACTGAAAAATTATACCGCAAAAGCGTTATATGTATAATATACATCATCAATAATTGAAAGAAAACTAGATTAGTTTAACTCAGCAAACAACCCAATGCACAATGACGGCATTAAGCACTACTTTGAGTACATATTGGGGTTCTGCATGCCCTCGTCTAATAAGATAGCTCAAAGAAACAGAAAAATAAAGCCGATTTGATCGGAGAGTGCCTTCACGTTCTAAATTTTCGTTTTAGCAGTGAAATTATTTACTGAAGTGCAAAAAATCTAAAATTAAAAACGCTCGAAGCTGTCTGTATTAGTGAGCGTATGAGTAAAAAATGAACTTCTTTAATTTTTTTAATTTTTAATTTTCAACACGCCACTGTTCTGGGAAGGAAATTCCACTAATTTCATCGCAACCATTTATCCTTGTCTGAATCTTAATTTGGTAGAGAAGCTACTTACGGCGAATTACTGATCCAACCATCCATCCATTAACAATGGGTTGTAATTTTGGAGTGCAAAGATTATCTGTTTCGCTTCTTTGTCTCTTCTCAACCTTACATACGTGCAGGACCTGTCGTATTCTACACCTCTGTTTGGAAAATGGAGATTCTAAAAATGGCATGGACTTCGACACTCTCCCTGAAAAGGGCTCACAGAAAGCAATAATGTTTTTCTTGATTTTCTACAAACTTTACTCCGTAAACTTGTATTGCAAGTTGGTGGCCTTGCAAATACTGAAATCCCCTGACATTATGATAGCTTACATTCTTTAAAAATCAGAAAACTGTATTATTCCCTTTTGAAAATTGTTGTATGCTGTTTGAATAGGATTTTTGAGGAGAGTGTGTGGGCTGTGGGCTTCATCTTTTCCTCTTGTTAGGCATACACACTATATTTAAATGTGGTCTCGACGAACTTCTTTGTTAAGATATGTAGAAACGTGCAATACCGTGCAACCTTTTTTACAAACAGCAAAACTCCGATAACTTTACAAAAGGGAGTGCAGAAAGTGAAAACGCAGCATTTTAGAAAACTTTCCCCTGGGAATCTTTCCCTTGCAGTATTTTTCCTGGTTATTGTTGCTAGAGCCTCTAGCCTAGAGATATTGTTACATCAACGAACACAATGAAAGTGCTGATTTGCAAAAAAAAGTTTATAATCCCTGTGCATTTCCTCTGCCAGTGCATTTATTTTATTATCATTCAGCAGTTAACATGATAAAAGAATTCCAATGCAGACGAATGCAAGATTTTTTTTGGAAACGTTTTGCATGTATTTCTATTCATCCCAGCGTATTATTGAAGGAACCCAATAGAAATTCGATTTCGGAACGAAAGGGAGAGAGAATGTCATGATTAAAATAGAATAGACTCCATGTTTGTGGAATTCTCCGGATGTTTTGCTACCGCATCCGGATGTGAAAGGTTTAGCTGGACCTAGAAAGCAGTGAAGAAACCGGGTTTGAAAAATGCTCTTCTAATATGAATACAGGCGCTTGTGATGTTTTTACCCACTACCCAGTAAGAAATATTTTGGAAAAGCTAATCATATAAATATGTAAGACGATTAAAAAGTCTGAATAATCTCATCAGATTTGTCAATTCAGATTTTATTTCGTTATGAGAAGCACTCTATTAAATTCCATTTTCAAGGAAATATTCGTAGAAATGAGATGTGCGCATTATGGCATGATCAGTTTTAGGTGTACACTGAGAAGAAAAGATACTTATTCAGGAATGGCAAGCCGAAACATTCCATTTGTTTCAATTTCCGACTCACGTCCGCTATCAGGACTTCCAAAACAGTTTGGACGCTTGGAACTTTGTTGTTCTATTGTTTATTCATTTCATAATCGAAATGAAAGCTTTTTACTACAATCGTTTAGTTCTAGTTTGTAGTAGCACTCCAACAAAACAAATGATCAATTTTATGGTAAAATCAACCTGCCCACCCTATTTCACAGTAAACTCATTTAAAAGAGTAACAAAATTACTAAAACATCAGATTCCATCTTTTATGTTAAAAATCTGTAAGTATTGTTTTTTGTGGAAAGGTCTTTAAACCATGATAAAGGAGATAGTGTATCGGGTCGAAAAGGAAGGAATAATGTTTGATTATTTCAAGCAATGGGTGTATATGTAAGCGATATTTTTTCGTTCAATAAACTTCTTCTGATGAGTGCGTTTGAAAAATCAAAACGTGGAGGATTAAAAAAGTGAATTATAAATAAACTCGTTTCAGTCAAAACGTCCTCGCACTAAATGACATTTTACTTTGAAGAATACAAAATTACTACATTTGTGGAACATCATACCTATACTAGAATAAAGTTAATATAATTTGGAACTTAATTGTTGACGGCGCCAAACTATAATAATTGTATCTTGTTCTCTTCGCATTTTCTAAGCCATTTTGCATTGAAAAAGAAGTGTTTTAGAAAGAAAATATGGCCTGCGCCACTAAACATTATGGAGTCTAGGATAAACTAATATCGTCAAAAGAAATACAAGTGAACATTGCTCGAGAGAAAAAAAGCTAATTCTAGGGGAAATTTTATGATGTGCGATGTTGTTATATCCAGTATTCGTTGTATATTCCCCTTCATGCAAAATTATAACCATTTGCTTGTTACACTTGATATTATATCAATATCATAGTACATTCAATTTAAAAAATCTAGTCTTGAGATATTTAACCGACTTCCATTATCTAAAAGGGATATTATCTGTAATGTTTGCACGTCGCCTTACTGGGATAACTTGATTAAATCAATATTCTTTTCCAGTATCTTTGGTTGGAGAGTGTCTTAAAGGCTCTATAAATATTAATTTGGGTTTTCCCTGTGGGGGAGTCTCTGCTCCTTTGCTGCTGCAATTTTCCCTCAGTCAGACTTCTATCAAGGGAAACCACAAAGAGCTACTATAAATTGTAGTCTACAATACTTCACTTGAAAGTTATTTCTTTTCTACTTCAAACCATCTATGCACTTCAAGGGGCAATTGGTTGTAATAAAAAAAACTCATCGATATCAACACGACACTTTCCTCCTCAAAGTTACTTAACACTAATGGATGTTGGCTTACGAATATTGGAAATTACTACACTGTCGGTAGATGAAAGATGTTGATGTCATGCAAAACCATGACGTGGGTGATTGATGATAATGTGGCATAAAAAGAAGTAGATGCGACGTAAACAATGACACGGCCTTATATATATAGACTCCGTCAACGAGCAAACATAATATTTGGGTGCACCTAATTGACTACAAAAGCGTGCCTCCTTGTAGCCTTATATCCTAGCAAAGGTCATTTAGATTGTACACCCAATTGTGAGTAAAAGGTAGCGTACCCTCCTGTGCATGTGCAAATTAGATTTATTACGAAATAAGTCGTAAATATATATAAAAATATGGCAGAAAATTCCGTATACATTAAATTCATAACATACTATAGCCAGCTACTTCCGCTCAATTCTCTACTCAGCTGGAAATAATGATATTGAAAAATGAAATTGTGTCACCCATGTAAATCTACTGAAATTGAAATGTAATGCACAAAATCCACATGACCACCAGGGACACACGTTTCGCTACTTTCTTAGCCATCAATCAGAATGAACGCAAAATACATTTGTAGATGTTCTAGTTCAGTGTGTTTTTCGCAAGTCTAGCATACCCACATTAAATGGACCAGGCGTCCGCAGACGTGCAATACTTTCCATTTCTCTACTTCTTGTTATGCAATTTCTGATGAAAGCAATTTCACAAGCCGTTGTCCCCGCTTTCCCATAAAGTTTTCGGAGGACATGTAGGTTTTCCTAGAACCCACATAAAATACAACTTTAAAACACTTTTTCTTCATTATCTGGAGAAAGCGCTACGCTACCTTCATTGCATATAAACTTTATGCATTTTGTGGGAAAACTCTAGGAAGGCAATTGCATTTCCTCTTGTGTTGCTTGACTTCCTTCTGAAAAATGAATGCGTTGAAAAGGAAATTTCATTTGTGCTAACAATGAGTTATTATTTCTCTTTCCTCTCGTAGCTTACTTTAAATCCATTTAATGAGTTGCAGCGTGATATGTACTTAAACGATGACATATAATGCAAGTTTTTAATTTTTCCTACGCTCCAAGCTTTTTCGTATAATTACTTCCTTTAGCTCTTGTTTCAAAGGAGCAACCTAACCGGATTTTAACTTTCTTTTAGATTCTTTCTCCTGTCCTGACGTTATGGAGCATAGTTGTATTATTTCCAGTTATATTAAATCGTCATTATTAGGGAATATGAGTGCACACAGATTTAAAATTTAACTTTAATAAGCTATCTACGTGTTTAAGTCCAATAAATGTGGGTGGATGTAGAAATTGTGAAGAATTTATTGGCAAGAACGGCATCATGGTAATAACCACTAAAGAAAGGGAGATCTTGTCAATATAGGCTAACCTCGTGTTCTCATCTTTTTAACCATATTTTCTATAACAATATTATACGTTCCCCATCGTGGCCGGTGGCTGCTGCTACTTACTTACTTACTGCTCTGGTATATTATGTATATCTAGAGTGGACAGTACCATGAATCACGCAGCGTGTAATCTTTATCGCAGCAGGTTCAAAGGAAAAGTGCTTTGACCAGCTTTCTTTACTTTTACCCATTCCTCCCAGTCATTCTTCAGTTTTTGCGAGTAGAAACAATGCAACCTAAAAAAATAGTTTCTTTCGAGCCAACGTGTTTTCTTTAAGATGTACGCTCTGTAACTAAACTAAATTAGGAGCAAATGCCAACGTCATAATGTAATATACAAAATTGGGTGTGGTGCGTCCCACCAAAAATAATGAGATTGTGGGAAGATGAAGCTAAAGAAGGAGAATAGATAAAAGGCAACACTTAAAAATATGTGACATGGTTTCTCAATGAGATTGATACCATAGAAGTTAACTCAAAGGAATTGTGAAAAATAGAGTGCCAAGAACTCTTGAAAGATAAAAGGTGAAGTGGTTAATTAACGCCGTTTGGCATTCAAAAAGTGTTGCTGAGTTCTTAACATCTCGTATACTTTTACTTTGAATTCAAAGCACAGATGTTGCAAATTTCTCAAACCGTGAAATTTTTACTTTTCACGACACGTTCTTCTCTTATTAAGGAAAAGTGTCCTATTATGGAAAATAAGTTTTTATCAGTGGATGAGAAACTGGAAATAATTCATGAGGACGGCGCATGAACCTAATTACGAAGTTGTCCAGATCTCGAATCAGTTTGTACACAAGTAGGCAACAAGATAAATGAAAGACTACAAAGACAAACATATGAGTTGAATGGAAAGGAGAAATATCGTCAAATTAAGTTTTAAAAAACTTCCGAGTCCATACAGCCTATAAAACATAGTGCTGCATGAAATAGATAATATAATAATGAAATGCAAGTAGATGTATCTATTTTGAGTACCTATGCTAAATATTCATTTAGTCTCAATTTTGTCATCTTGTCAAAATTCTTTCTTTGATTTACGCTTCAGTCAAAGAGAATATAAGTGGAGGCCTTGCGCAAACAATAGGAATTATGTTTCCCAACTCAGACCTCACAGATGGTAAATGAAAATTTGCGTAGACGAGTTTATATGTATGTAAATGGTACATGCATCCCATTCAGCTCCACTGACTTTTGTGGTGATGAAAACCAAAGGAACCGGAATCATATATAAGTAAGTAAGTAAGAAAGTAAAGGGAGATGTGCTTTTACACAAACATTCTTCGGGTGTCCTCTTCTCTTTTCTGAAGAAAACAATCACATTCAGCATACTTTTACTTTGCATACATGTCAAACAAACGATAAAAAAGAAAGAAAAAAAATAACCCTCAAGTTTTTCTAGTGTTTCATAAATCGAAAGAAAACGAGCCTACATGTGCATGTTGGCGATTTATTTTGTCAAAGCGGATGGATAAAATACTGCAAACTTAGTGGAAGAAAATAGGAAGCCAAAAACTTAACCTGGATATTACTACTTATCATAAAAAAAGTACATCTTTAAAGCTAAAAACAAGGGTACTCTTCAGCCTTGTAATTTATTCATCTTTGAGGCTGCAGTTCGAATAGCTTTTTCAGAAAGAAACCTTTGTTTTATCACATAATCACAGTCAAATTCAAATCATTACGTTTCTCTATTCGTATTCCGTATTTTCCATAGTACAAAGCTGAGTGGAAACATCTGAGCCATAAAACGTTTTTTTGTGCTCACAATTTTGGTGGAATTGTAAAAAATCAATATACTTCAAACTGACACTGGACTAAATAATATTTTGCGTTTTATAATCTCGCATAAACCGAACATATGATGATAATAAGTTGAATAAGACTGAAGAATATGTTTGTTTTACAACTGTTGGATAAAAGAAATCAAACTTCAATCGACCAATTGACTTTGAAAACTCTAAAATAAAGGTAAATCGAATAAAGGCGTCATCCACCCATCTTTGTCACACTTTGCTGGTCGGAACACCAGTCACTTACCCAGCAACGTTTGATGTGGACGACGCCATACGAGTGGAGAAAGTAAACCGAAGGCAAGTCACCGTACATTAGGTACAACCTCGTAGCACATTTTCCAAATGTAAAAAAGATTATAGGGATGAGATAATGGATGTGATGTATTATTGATATACCGGATAGGACGGTCAAAGGTATGTAAATCTTTAAGTATCGATTACGGTTTACGGTTTTAGAATCGATATTGATGAGCAAAACAATGTTTTTGGGTCGTTGGGTGGATTTAGACCTAGTCGACCTTGTAGCAGTGCATTGAACAAGCGTTTGATCAACCCAACCTTTTTTATATTCAGCGGAACAAATAAAAAATATTTGAAGGGCGAATTTTGTGTTTTATTTCTACTTTCTGTTTGGAATTCAAACAAAACTCGCATTTTGATTCATTCACATTACATTCTTTCCTTGGAAATTTTATCAAAGTCAGTTGTGTGAATCAAAGAGAAGCAAACTTTTTTGGTTTTCTTTTGTTACCCATCCTTTGACACAAATGACGTGTTTTTGGAAAACCTCGGTTTCTACAAAGGGAAAGAACCTGACTTGAAAGGAAACTACTTTTAAAAAGTCAGGCGAGGTTTGAGTTTTTGGGAGTGTGTTAAAGCATTTCTTACATCATTGCTACCGTTTTAGTTGGCCGAATCGTAATTCAAACTGCTGATACAAACTTGATATGAATGAAATGGGGGAAAATGGAAAGAAACACCATTCCTAATGTCATTGCACCACCCACGTAACAGTAAATTCTACACCTTTAGCACCAAGTTTTCTGTGAATTATGCCTAAGTCATTTGGCATCAAGATGTGATTCTTTATCCCGATCATTCCAAACACGTTACATTCTTTTTTACAGCTTTGCTTTTTCCTCGAATAGACCCATTCGTTCATCGTTAGATAGTTAAATTATGGCATTAGTACACATTTATGGCTGTTTCCTTAGAGGATGTATGTTTGCCCGAAGCTTACATTGCTTTGCAAACTATAACTATATACGAGTGTATTTTCAACATAATATCCTTTCTACCTTTCTTTTGTTAAACAAGCAATAAAACTGCCAAGCTAACATTTTCATTTATCCTCGGCTTGGGAACATTTGTCTGGAAAGAAAAAGCTTCCGTTCTTCCGTATCTGCTCCAATCCTTCTTATTCCGTTATGTTTTACTTTGGCAAAGCGTTTGCCAAGGTTTCCCTTGATGTCTCTTGTTTTATTGGAAACTAATTTGCAAAAACGTTTCTCTGACGGATGAAACCATGGCCATTTATGCGAAGAAGGTTACCAGGATTGTTTGTTTCAAGTTTGCGTCTATCACAATCCCGATCCTGGATGATTTTCTAAAGAAAGACTAACATCGCCTGTGTCAACAAGGATTTGGAAGAAGCTCCAGTAAATAAATTACGTTTATATAACGCTTGTACTTTTGGTTTGGAATTTGGGAAACAATTCAATTTTGACGCATACATTCATCCAAAATGTGTTCCAGAAGGAACAGATGTGTCTCAGCAAATAGAGGAGGATTGACAATGACAATCAGCCAGAAAGCGAGAACTTAAATTCTTGCTCTTGCTAGCTTTCTTTAAACTATGTCCATGCATTTCCATCCAATTTATTTGCTGCTGTAGTTTCATGAAATGTTATTTTCCTAACCCTCACAACGCAACTAATCTGGTCTTGTATCAAACATAAAATATATCAAACCTTTCGACTGAAGATATTCCTTGAATATAAAATATAGCTTTTTGGTTCTCCATTCCAAAGTATGTAGCTTTTGCTTTTTTAATAAAAAATAGAATGGGGAGAAAAGTTACTTCATCAAAGAAAACGAATGGTGAGGCAAACTTTTAAAATGGCAGAATAGAACATGCGGCACGAAAAAAACACTTTTGGGTGCCCTTACCAGAAAACTTTTGTTACCGCTCTTGTCTCCTCACTGAAATGACGTATAACTTTTACATTATGCTATTTTGGTGTTAGTTTTGAAATAAAAGTAAAATACGCAGCTTGTTTTTGTTTGTTCAAAAGATGAGATGAGAAAATAGGAAACCCATTCCTGTTCTGGACCTCCACGGAAAAGAATGTTTATTTTTGAATGTGTCGACGCTATGGTTCGTTGCACATGTTCAGGATTAACTTTTGCTATTTGGTTCTCCACTACTGTATCGTGAAGTTCATTTAAATTATGAGATTTCCTGGTTGAATAAATAATGGAGGAAACGTTGGACTGATTTGGAATACCGAGTTGCATAATATTTTTACTGACTTGATTGTAAAAGCGTAGAATGAGAATGATAAACAAACGACTCCTTAATCATTTAATACATCACAGCTGTGAGTTATGCAGAGAAGAATGAGTGAGCTGTATTCGAACATAGTTTAATTGCAAGTGGTGAGAAAGGAGCTATTTTATGTTTGAAGACCTTCAATTAACATTACATCAACTGTAACATAAAGCAGATAGAAAATTTGTAATGTAATTCACTCATATTTTTGGAGTTCATGCTTGCAAATAAAGCTCATTCGAATAAATTCCAACAAAACTCATTCAAACAAACTAAATTCGTTTTATGATAACTACCTTAACCTGATAATTGCCGTGTAACTTGCGTTTGCGTGATGCCAATATGAAATGTGAGAGTTATATCTTAATTGTAACAGTGTTCAGGTTCATGGTCTTGTTTGTTATATGAGTTTTGAATGGATGTTGTTAAAACACTTCTAAGTAATATTCCGCCAGTTTGCAAGCTTTGACCAATGTATGTAACTGCATAAAAACTGACGGAAAACCATGTAAATTCTTCAAACTACAAGTAATTACATATAAATGTTAAAATGTTGTGAATAAGTATTTGATACCTATTATGCATTTACTTTTTTTTAAATTACTGGAAGTAAACATTCGGTACTTATATAGCTCGCTTCACTTTGGCATATGTAAAAATTCTATAAGCTTACCGGAAAAAGTTTGCTGTTTCAGTTAATAACTGTCAGAAAACAATACTTTAATTTTTTCTAACAAACGGGAGAGAATTTAGACAAAGGCCCTTTCTCTACGATGATAGTTTGACAGGGTTTTGACATTGTAGTTAGAAATAGTTGTTTACAGTGGGTTTCCATTTCAGAATGGAATGCTTATGCATGTACCCGCGTATTTTCATAACACAATCCTAGTACAAATTTAGAACTTCTTAAACAAAACTATCAACAAAAACACGTTTTGTAGCGAAAGTGAGCCGGTAATGTGCTAGTAACAGCTATGCTGCATACAGCAATGAAATTTTCGGTTGGACTGATTTTGGTGATAGGAATTTTGGATTTGAACAAGCAATCAAGACAAACAACTGATATTCACAGCAAATGCAAATACAATTTGTATAGGTAATGAGCAATTATGTTGAGTTACACACCAGCATACCATATCAACATGAACGTTGCATAGTTTTAATTACACGTTATTCAAACAGAGATTGGTAGCTAACATTAATTAACACGTGCTGACGTGGTAAGGTGTGAGTAATACGTTGGTGACATATTAGGTGCTCTCCTTTGAAGGAATTGTTTATGATTTGCTATCCTAGAATTGTCACTCCAATTCTAAGTCATCATCTCTATTTCATTTATATTTTGTCACAGTAAAACCGCAAAAACGATCTAAATGTAGCAATTAATATTTTAGCATGACATGCAATTTCATACGGGATCCAGCTCTCGCGTAAACGAAACTCCGATACTAGGAACGTTTCAAATTAGTATCCAATTTGATCACAAGACGGACACAGACAAGGTACAAGGCAATATATCGGCTTTTACGCCGACGAAATGTGAATAGTTTTTTAAGGAGGGAAAATGTTTTCCATGAACTTTGGGTACACTGGACCAGCATTTTTGGATTGGCTGCAACCATCATGATTTTTCCAGGAATATATTGTCGCTATCATTCTACATAAATTTTACGGAAAATGACTACACGCATCATTGAAATTTGCTATTCAATTATGTTCTCATATGCTCCGGTTGTACTGCCTGCACCGGGATTAAATATTTGAATATTAGTTGTACACTTCTTACGTTAAAATTCAACGTTCTCAAAATATTTTTATGAAACATACAAATATAGATGTGCATTAGATTCCTGGGGACATTGTAATTATGATCGGTCAAAGAATGATACAAATACCAAATACGAAGTGATAAAAAATTTCGATTTTTGGTAGTTAGATATCATCACGGTCATTTCAATTTGTTTTTGGGATTCCACTGCAATAAAAGTGAAACAGTCGCAAGTGGCATTACTTTTGTTTTAGTTTTTGTGGTTTCTGTGTTATCTAATGTGACAAGCAACATCCAATCCTCTTTGTGTTTTTAAAATCAAACCCAAGAGAGTCTATTCTACAAAAGCATGTAAACTTGGAAAACGTTGCACTAAACTGTCGTTTATTTGGATCGAAAAATAAAGTTTATAAATTGAGAACGGATTCCTAGTTATATTCAGACCGAATGAATGTCTTGTCTTGTCAACCGAAACAGGTTAACGATCAATGGAATAATTTTTTATCATGTATCTTGCCAAAACGCTACAATGCATACTGAAAGAATAATTATCCCAAAAAAGCAACCTATTATCAATCTGACATTTGTTTTTTTAAATACATATCTAAATCAAATTATCTGTCACACTATATTGATAAATAATCTTTGCAACGGCAGAAAAACGCTATTCATTGAGTAGATAAATTGATCACATCATCAGACAGTATATGAAAACTCACCCGAAATCAAAGGAATAGGTACGTAGTATTCACAAAATTTTGCTACTCTTGAATAGGTTATTTAATATTATTGAAGGAGAACCTTAGATAAAGGGACACCGAATTAATTATGAAGACATGACAGTTAAATTATTTAAAAAAGTTGCAGTCATCTAGAAATCTATCCACCTACATACTGGGATTCCGTATTCCCATCTCAGCTTTCCTTACTTCAAAGAGAATTTTGTACAAAATGAAATACAATATACTTCCTGTGAATACCGTGGGATTTTATTTGCCCTCTAGATGCTCTCCAGTTGGATTGAAAGGCAAAAGCAAACCTATTTGTGAATATAAATAGTTTGCATCGTGTATCCCCTAGTTTTTGTTTACTTTCTTTGTTAAGCTAGACCTCATTCTGCTCCACTGTCAAGAATCACAAGGGCATCGTTGCATGCATACTGTTCAAATTAATGAAGTTTCGTTTACGCAGCAGTAGGCATGCTAATCATCTTCATTATGCATGCTCTTACTTTAGCTGCCAGCTGTCGCTCACACTCGCTAACAAATATACCCTTGATTACGTGTCTTCAACAGGATTGAGTTCCGTCCAACAGAATCATTTCCGGTTAACGTATTCTCCTAGCCTAGTCCAGCTTCAAAGAATTTATAAATTCCAATCAGTGCAAAAACATACAATTTCGTGTCCATCCGACATAGAAGTCTTTCTAAATTGGCAAAATCCTATCAGAAAAAACCTGGCTGAACTTTCGGTAGGCTTAACTCTTTTCCCAATAAACAGATTGCAAATGAGTTATTAAATATAGATAATTTTACCACCAACCATAGCAGCATGGATTGGTCGTTCCGTGGCTTACTAAGAATAAAAGAAGGTACGTTCAAAAAGTAATTAAAAGTTTGGATGGGCTCTTCCTTTGTGGAGAAAGGTAATGATGCGACCCGTTTCCCATTTTATAGCTAGGATGAAATGAAATTTTACATGAAGCTAAAACAAATTCTGAATACTTGAAACTTTTCATAAGTTTCTTTTCTTACTTTATTGGTAACTTATCAAAGGATTTCATACACATTTATGGGAATAAACTATTCTTTTCCGATCTCTCATTCCAAAAGACAAAAGCGGCTTATAGTGACGTGTGTACATTTTATACTTTGATTGAAGTTTGAAGAGCTGGTGGTTACGAGTTTCAGCGGTCTTTGGGAATGTTTACATCTGATTTTGAGTCCCAAGTAAACAGAAGTGAAGGACGACCTTGAATTGAGAGTTGATTCATTATAAAACCACAACTGACAATTAAAACTTACATTCCCTTTTGCGCAAATATGTTTGAAATAACATCAACATGACTTGCCTGTCTGCACTTGTTTTACCAGCGACAAGGTTATTTTTAATCCGGAACAAGAGTATTTTAATACACTAAAGCCACACATATTTTATGTCATTTTGTGATTGCAGTTTTCAATTAATCACTTCCACTGTCCATCTGCTTCTTTTCTTCTCTGCTCAGGTGGAAAATGGGATTTTGCCCAATTTCCCTTGTGATCTATCTCAACTTATTTCGATTAGGCCGAAATCCCAAACACGACATTTTTAACTGATGAATTTCTCAGAATGGAATTCAGCAATGCTACATGATATTGACGTCGAAATTTGACAGGAAGCAAATTCTTTGATCGACAAGTCTCCAAAAATAATACATCACAACGAAATTCCAAGAATGGACGAACCAATCAGCCTGATATCCGGGTGTAGTACCATTTTTACATCCGAATCAAAACTTCTTTGGCTTCTCTAATATTGTTTGTATTTCACTAGCTTAAATTAATTTTGCGAGTGTGTTACATCTGCTTGTTGACTCATTGTCCTTGTCGTCACTCGCTAGAAAATAGATGAGAATTTGGTTTGAAATCGCATTTGAATTGTTTCTTAATTACTAAGAAATCCCAGTGCCATTCTGAATTCAGCATATTTGTGATTTGATCACTTTCCAACGAGCTTCCTGTCCGGGACTAATAATTTCTCTTGAACTCAATGATGCGAGACGCTTGCTTTTTATAGAAGCACCAAAGCCAAACAGATTCTGGTTTCCTTTCTTGTTACGTTATATACATATATCCTTGTCTGTTTCTTGGAGGGCGATCCATTCAAAACCAAAGTGAAGTGACTTTTTACCTACCTGAACGAAACGAAAAGAAAACCTAAAAAAAGAGCATTCACCCGACCCCATATCCAAGCAACTCATCTCTGTCAATAAATTCTTCTCAAAAGAAACACTACTTTCTCTTTCTGGTTGTTAGCCTCGTTACAATACCTAAAAGCATGTTGGAATTATATACACTGCTTTGCACTACATTGCATTTCCTTTTTGGATGTGTTTTTTTTATTTACAGTGCAAGTGATTTCCACCTCAATTCAATCTTGCATGAATTGGATAGCAACGTGATGTGATACGTGAATGCATGCGCTGCCCCCGTGATCTTCAATGAAATCGGATTATTATTATTGAAATCGTACTCTCCTTATCCTTTATTGCCCGCTTTGGAATGGTAATCCGAAAGTAAATTGAAGCTTGAAGCCATCTCACGTTTGCAACTCACGTTGCGTCGTGTTCATTCATGTTTTGCTCCCGACTCTCCATGGCTGTAGCTCGTGCTCTAGATTTTCAATGACTTTTAAGGTGAATTTGCACTTTACCTTTTAACTTCCAGCTTCATTCATAAAACGCTTTGCCATCCTAAGAACTTGTCTACGTGTCACTTTCAGATGTATATGGATTGTTTGGAAACTATTTTTAGGCTGCGTTTGCCGAGATTTACTTTTGAAACAGAAACTACATCATGCCTATCCATTTGTAGCTTCGTGTTTAACCAGATTATTGGATTATGATGGCGTACGAAATTGCTAGAGACTTTCTTAGCCGAACATGAATTAATGTTATGAAGGGTATAATCACACGCCTCAAATGCATTTCATGCCAACAATAGAGCCTTTAAGTGAAAATTTGTAGTAGGCATTTCGTACATTACATCTTACTACCATAATTACCTTTATTGCTTTTGTGCTTTCTCTTTAAATTAATGACAAACTACAAGTTACTTTTACGTTTTCTAAATTAAGACTACGAGAATCATCTTCTACAAAGGTAAACTGGACACCTGACCATCCGCTAAACTGTGTTGTCTTTTGGGTCGAAAAGTTTAAGGAACTTTGGTTTAATGGGAATTGACTCCGAATTTAATTTAGACAGAAAAAATATGGCTGCCAAAACCTTGATATTGATGACTAGTAAGCGATGACTTTTAACATGCAAGTTGAAATGATTATGATCAGATGCAACGTTCGTTCACAGCACACCTATAACCATTTCCCTAACCTGCCGCAACTACTGCATTATCTATTGAATGTATTTGTAACGGTCTGCCAGAAAATAATTTTTTTAGCGTTGAATACTAACGTAACGACCAACATGCAAATATTTAATACAGTTTCAGTAAAACCGGGGCAAATGAGAAAACAAGGATGAGATATTTGATAAGCTAATATTTACTTTCACCCGAACAATTTTACTCCTCAAACTCTCTTGGGATGTGATTGTAGGTCGTTTCGGGGAAAGCATCATTATTAATACTTTTCTATCACGTTAACTGATAAATCCCTCAGTTGCAGACTTATAATACATTACTAAAACACGATATATAAAACTAGATGGAAATTAAATGACTTTACGCTTTGATAATGTGATATAGGATAATAATAATAATAATAATTGAAGTAGTGACATGTGCCTCATAAATTGTAAAGCAGCCCTAATTTTGGGGCAATACCAATGTAGCGCATTTTTATTGTGTTTCAGTTCAATGTTCAGAAAAACTTTGTCTGTTAATCTGCGTCTGTTTTGGTAGACCTTTTTCAACGTTAATACAATAATGCATATTCATACCTAAAGGCAGAGGTACAATCTAGTCCGTAATGCAGTTGAAGCGCTTCCTAGAATTTTCTTGTCGACTCAAAACATTTGCAAAAAAATAAGTAATTTGTTTTTTAATATCTATTTATTACCCCACAAGGATTGTGGTTCCGAACAGAATCTGAACTATCCTAGACCCTACTTAAGAAAAGCAAAAGAGTGGTTCCACGTATGCAGAACAGAATTTTTACATGAGAACCCGTATAAAAAGGTAGAAACGATAAGCCTTACTTTATTTGGGAGAAAGCAATTAGGGTTAATTCAAACTAAGATTGTAATGAGAGTCACCTTTCTCCTCGCTTCGAATTTCTGTCCTTATCACTGGGCTTCTCCTGGCGTATGTTTCTCGTACCGAAAACCAAATGACGAGCCATGCAGAATGTCGCCGTAAAAGACAATGGGACCGCGTAGTACACAAGGAAACAGAACATTACCAACTAAATTGTTGAAGAGAGAAAATGAAAAAGACCTTTGGGAATATTACCCCAGCACACGATGCAATACAAACCACGAAATATATTCCGTTTGAATGTGTAAAGATGAGCCAAACTGTGGGTTTTCTCGGATATCTCTGTGGGTTCGGTTTCGGTTTGCTTGTCTTTTTTATCATTTCATGTCGTATGTAATAATGGAAACAACTGTAATTGTAAGGATGAACTCAATCCCATTCGGTTGTGTGGCATAACTCCGCTTTCTACCCACTTTATTTCGTTTGTTTCGGGTGAATATTGTATGCATTAAAATGGAGTTTTATGCGTTATTTTTTATTAACGTTAGACGCCAGCCTACAAGTGGATACAGCTGTCAGAATTTTCTTTTCAGCGTTATTATCCCATCTATTTTTTCACCCATTTGGGACTAGTAACGTGTTTCTCAATTCGAATTGTATGTAATATAATAGAGGAGGCATAAAAATGGGGGCAACATAGTTGCCTTTGAGTCTGTCCTTCATTTCCATTATATATCTAATATTTGCATTCAAGTTTGAAGCGAATACACGATCAAACAGCAAATAAAATTAAATGAAAGTGAATAATCATCACAGACACTCCATTATATGGGAGAAATATATGGCATATGATATCGAAAGTATCTGATGACACTTTCAAAAATTTATGGTTGGTTGGTTTTGATTCAGCAATAATTATTCGAGTGTCCGCAAGCTAACTAGTGACTATAGTATCTGGTGCACGCCTACTCTACTACCACATGGCTTCCATTTAACACTTAATGTCATCACGTAAATGACATTAGGATTTTAGATGCACTTTGTTAGCCGACAGTCCTTAGACCAAAAAATCGATAAAAGCTCAACAGGAATGTCCTATCTAATCAGGGAAAACTGTTGATTTCATAGGTGAGGCGAGTTCAGTACGAAATGTTATAGACCAATGGAATGATGAGTGGATTGCATAAGAAAGCCCACTAGTCTTATTGAAAGTTGCTTACAGCTTTGATTGCAATTACAGATTTGTACATTTCACTGAATAAATACAGAAGTGTCAAGCCAGAGCAGTAGTGCAGAGTGTAAACGACTCGTAACATTCCATCATTTCATTTCAGACTGTTAACTGCATAATTATTATGATCTTCGTATTATAGCATAAGAGCAAACGACTTATTTACATACCTTGGCATAAACGGGAAAAAACTCTCTTGGGTAAGGATAACAAACCTGTTACGTTGTTCAGTTATACGATTCCGTATCGTCCTCTGGATCGTATTTTTTAAACCCCTGGAAGTTGAATTAGAGCGGAAGGAATCGATCAGGACTTACAACGTCCAAATTCCTGCGATTTAGGTAAATGCAAAATCTGGATGGTAGCTGTTAAGCCGATAATTTAAATATTAAGCATGCCCATCTGTACACTTTTCAGGTATAAATTGATTTTTTGAAATGTTTAATGCAGCCAGCTTTGCTTTAAGTTATTAAACATATTAAATCCAGCGTATTTGATAAAAATGTGCCCTGTAACGCCACAGTTGAGTTCCGTCGGTTTTATGTTTACCAACCTGATTTATTTTACGGCAGTGAAGGTGAAAGAATACACAGATGTTGAAATGCAAACAGAAGAGTAATAAAGTTGATTGTGAACAATGTCTCAAAGCTACCTTGTTTCATAATTGTAGTGCTTTTGTGATAATTTCGTTTTAATTGATCCTAGCATAGTATTTCCACAAATGAAATTTTGCAGCAAGAATAAAAATTGACACAACTTCCTTCATTTCTTCCTTTTTGTGATCCCGCATAAAAGAAAATTGCAGGTTGGAAATTTACTGCTCTTACGAAAAAACTACGATGACCTGTTCCACCCTGATAAATTGCAAAGAGATAAGGGAATCCGTTTTACAAGAAAGCTTGAAACGATAAAAATCAAACGCATGCATTTCTGCGACGGCGAGCTGTGATCTAACTCAAATTCTAAAATTGCTTTGCAATCATTCTCTTCTCTAAAAAGAGCATTGGTGTGATACTGTGACCGATACTCTCTAGTTACAAAACCCCTTTTGATTCGGGTCACCAACTGAAATATATTGATGATTCCGATTCCCAAGAGATTGCTTCACACTTGACTACCAACAGTTTCAATTTCAATTGATTCCTTCAATTCTTAGTCGTTCCATACCTCAGCTCAAAAATTCTGATGAAGGTGATGTGTGGAACAACGAAAAGCCTTGTGCTACTCCCATATTCTCTTTGTTTTTGATAAGACGAATAAAAGTCATATGAAAGAGATCAGAAGAATTCGGTAAAATTTGCCTACTTTACTTTACTTTATCAAATTCTAAAATCTTTGAGTAAAGAAAATCCACCAGGGTGTCCCGAGACCGACCGAGAAAATACCAGACCGCAAACCCTTCAATGCAAATCCAGAAACAGTACCTTCAAGGATAGTTTTAGATGGTAGAAAAATACTTCAAGGTTCGTGATGGTGTCATGTATTTCAAATATACTTATAAATTTAATGCATACTCCAATTCCAAGGACTCGGGGTCAGGTTGGATACGATTTTAGGTAGCTTTTTATACATCAGAAAAGTGGATGAAAAAATCCCATGCTTTTCTTTAAAACTCATGGAGAATATATTTATAAGATGGCAGCTTCGCACTACGCAAGAAGTTACGCTTGGCAGTCAGAAATAAAAAATGAAGCATGTATGTCTCGGAATGCTATTCAAGAAGCAGCAAGAACCAGTGTGGCATTTATGGCCACACACATTACATAAATTGTATAGAATCCATTCATTTGTTTTATAATATTGACCAACTAACTTCGTAATAATATTAATACCACGTTCTCCCTCATTTTTAAGAAAAAGTCCCGATTTAATAACTTACAAGCAAATATAAACAGCTACTCGAACTAAAAGACGACATCTTATCTATAGAGGTAGAAATACATTTCATGAATTGTGGTATTACATTTGTCGTGGAAAAGATACAGCAAAACATAATTTCGCCTGAGCGCCAGGCTTGTATAATCCAACATTTTTTGACCCGGGATTAAGGATTAAGGATTAATGCCTGACATAGTCGGGATTAAGGATTACGGATTAATTAAGTAATTTTCCGCGTTAAGTTAATCCTGGATTGGATTAAAGTTAGTCCAAAAAGGCTGGATTAGGGATTAAGGATTAACTAATCGGATTAATTAATTGGATTAAGTACAAATTTTATCAAAAATTTCATATCTGAAAGCCTGAAATCGTGTTTTATGTAAGAAAGTGCTAAATATTTAACTTAAAAATAATATCTCACTCATTGCAAAATACATTGATGAAAGGCGTTCAATTAGTTTATTCAGTTTGTAAAATATTGAGTTAATTTTGACGCGTCATTATAGTACAGAAACATATAGAGTTCAAGTATTTTGATTGTTAGCTGTAGTAAAGTGACAGTAATACAGGCAAAGTACAGTGAAACGATAGTTCAATCCTTGTGCAGCGTAAATTATTCAGATTAATCATATTTAAACGCATAAAGGAAATGCAAGTGATTTAGATACTGAGTTTTCAGAAATTATTGGCTTAAAATGAAAAAATAGGTATAATATTTCTCAATTTTTGCGTACGTTTGCCGTCTGATTAATTTTAGTCGAAACACAATTACTCGGATTAAGAATTAAGTGGTTTTGTAGGGATTGGTTGGATTAATGGATTAAGGATTAATTACGTTAAATTAACAGGGCTAGATTAAGGATTAAGGATTAAATTAATCCTTAATCGGATTAAAGGATTGAATTAGTTAATCCTTGGATTATACAAACCTGCTGAGCGCCTTTGTGAATTTTAAGTTGGGACAACAATCCCGTGAATATAAAATTGATTCCGTCTTATACCTATACTCTGAATAAATATGAAAGCATGAGAGAGCTAGCAAAACATGTTAAAAATTGTTTGGAGTTGTAACTGACATTGTCTTTATTATGTTGTGAAACAACATCTTGGGATTGATCTTTTTCTTCTTCTTTGTTTCGTAACCACTCTATATCCGGAGAAATTTGTCACCCGTGCGCGTGCACGTGCACGTCATCAATCAGCTAAGTATACACATCACAGCAGTAGAGCTCACAGCAGCAGTGAAGAGAAGAACACGAATAGCGTAGATAGGTATTGGTATACTGACGTGCATATCAGTACACCACCTCTTTTAGTAGTGGAGTTGCTTTGCCGATGCTTTCATCAAAGCCGTCCTAGGTCGTTTGAGCAACGCGTCGAACCGATGACAGTTAGCGCATGGATTCGAGTCT
>JAQGAP010000760.1:0-27290 GCA_034697805.1 Orchesella bifasciata
CTTTATCATTTCCCAACCACTCTGCTAAATGTATGCTAATGAGATAAACTTCTCACAATCTACTTTCTTTGCAAAAGATTTATGGTTTTTGTAAAGCAGAGCGGAGATTGACTGCTTCCGTATGCAAATAAAAGTGCATTGTGTTCATCCGTAAAAGTGAATTTTTTTCAAGAACATGAGCAAATATGTATGTAGGCTTCATGATCAGACTTTGATGTGTGACTGTGTGAGTGACTAAGTATACATATCTCCTCCAGCTCTTTAACAAAAGATAAAACCATCAAAGACACCAACGGCGGTAGGTAGTTTCTTTCTAGAGGCCAAGCACTTTAAATACCACACCACAAAAAATCGTTGATGGAATTGTGTGATTCCCGGAAGCCCTTAGGAATTCAATTGGATGGAAAATAATAATATTTGCCGGTAGATTGAGGAAACTTTTTTTTTACTATAGTATATTTTCTTGGAGTCCATATAAATATCCCTGGAAATAACACGAGCAGATCAGACGTTGAAGATTCCATTTCATTCATCTATATCTTTATAATAATACTATGTTTAAAGACCGTTAGAATATTTTCGAAATTCATTCATCTTCAACTGCTTTCCACCAACTTCGTCGTACCCTATTTCATTTCGGTTTGGGTTTCCCATTCAACCGTTCAAGTTAAAGCATTCTTTATCCCAAAACAGACTCCTTTCTGTTCACATATCTTATGGATAGCTCTAAACTAGTGTGATTGTCCTCTTTATTGAGTGAACCAATTGAAATAAAAATAAGCAAAAATTGGAAAAGTAAATGAAATATATAATGAATTGCATACGATAATATCTAGCAATGAGTATGAAAGACTCGGTGGATTTGTGAGGATACCAAATATATTAAAGCTCATCTTCACACTTGAAAGATCAAAGCCACGAGTATGTACTTAAGTGAACCACCTCGAAGGGAAGCGCTAAAAATATTCATCAAAGGAATAACACAAACCAGCGACTGAAATTATAAAACTGTAGCAAAAGTACTTGACTAAAATGACACAGTCATCTGTCTGGATTCCATTACATCATGAAACCAAAAGAGAACTTGGATGAGAATTAAACAAAGGTACATGTTACGAAACCACCCCCTCCTCCCATTTATTCTGCATCGAAGGTCCCGTTTTTTCAGCTGTGTTTAAAAGTCGTTTCAAACCACCAGAGTAATTTATTCAACTGTGAAAAACCAGTCCCTTTCGTTTCATTTTATTGACACAAATAAAACTTCAAAACTGTTTTAAAGAAACAAAGCGCAGTTCTTGGAACTTTCGTAATAAACGTAAAATTAGAGATAGGAACTCTACATTGTAAATTATGCTTGTTCCATTCATAATGAAAGAGCATTGAAATGCATGAAGTTCATGCGCGCATATTTGCACTAAAAAAATGAACTCTTTATTTGTTCAGCGAATGAGTTTTTTACTCCTCAGAAATGTCAAAGCAAATAGTATTCGTCATGTCATCCAAACAAAACCTTCATATGTAATTCAAGTGTTTGTTCAGAATCCCTGAAAATATAAAACTTTTTGCAACTTGCACAAAGACAAACGAATGACCTGCTGCTTGTGTAATTCAATTTGACTAGCAAAAATGCTTATGAATGGGATTATGTTCCACTAAAAAATCTTCTTTTGTATGAACACGAAACAGAACATGACATGATAATTATTATTTTATTAATTACGCTTGGTTTTTGTGTACAATAAATTATCACAAACAGCTTGCTTACACTTACATTAAATATAAATTAGAATGAGAGAAAACTTTTGTTAAATCACCCCAAAAATACAAAATGCTTACTGTATGTCATCTACGATCTACCTCAACCATTCATAATATCATACAAGCCCATTATATCTCCTAAAACCCAGAAGGTTTTTCCCACGCTGCACTCCCAGAATCTCTAGACGCTTGAGCTCTCGCAACGTCTGCTGCGGTGGCCACAGTCTTTTCTTGAGGTGGTTGTGGAGAAGCTCTTTGGGGAATTTGAACGGCTTCCCCTTTAGAAAAAGAGGTTAATAGATTAGAATAATTGCATTTTAAGAGAATCTCAAGAACCGGATTTCAAAAAAATCCAGATGATCAAGTACCTGGAAATTCATTTTCGTTTTTCGCATCCAAATTATCCGGGTAAAGGGTAGTCAGTTCAGGAACGTCTGGAGATGATAATGGAGTGGTGGCCTTTTGAAGATCCTCCAGTTGAGATACCACATCATCAGCATTCTTCTGCAAAACCTTGATTTCAGCATCCATTCTCGCCATCTCTGCGTCTGAAGCTGGTGCTGCTGGCACCACTACTACAGCTTCTTGTTGCTGCTCGTCTTCCACCACGGGATCCCTTTGAGCTTGCTGGTCTTGAATGTAATTAATTTTGAGTTGGTACAGTCTCACTTGCTTCTTGCATGTCTCGTTCTCCTCTCCCAGTTTCCTGACCCTGATGAGGAACCCTTCAATCTCTTTTCTGTGCTTCTGAACTTCATCGGACAGCGGGGTAAACTGCTGTTGAGCTTCATCAAGCTGCTGCTTGACTTCTTTGGTTTTGAGCTTGAGAGCATTAATCTGATTCCGTTGCTCAGCATTGCCTTGTTGGAGTTGGCCATTTTGCTCTTGCAAATGTTGGTTCGTGTTCTCCAGCTGAAGGACCCTGTCTCTCAGTTTCATGTTGGCGTCTTCGGACCTCTGGAATTGGTCTTTGTATGAGGAGGATTCCATTTCATACGAAACTACTTGCTGGTTAGCTTGGTCGAGTTGGGAATTGAGAAGGGTGTTAGCATCCTCCAACTCTTTGAGCCGTTTTTGAAGGGTGTTTGCCAAGTCAAGGGCATTTTGAAGCTCAGCTTGTTGTTGAGCAGTTTGTTCAGCAGGTGGGGAAGCTGGGAGACTACCGGGTGATGAGGGTGGGGCTATTGCTGGTGGTGGAGCTTCTGTTGATGATGGCGCTGGAGGCAATGGTGGGGAAGCTGCTGGAGGTAAAGGAGGGGATGGCACCGGAGCATTTGTTGTGGACTGAGAAGATTCCAAATTTGACTCGGGTGGGTTAGACGGGCTAACTGCTGACGGACTATCAGGAATGAAGCCAGCGGGAACAGCGGAAGGATCTTCTTCATTTTGATCTTGAGGACTCAGGGTCGTTTCCCCAACGAGGTCAGAAGGAGCATCAGTGGCAACTCCCAAGTCAGGTGAAGCTGGAGCACCACTAGCACCTGATTCAGGCACAATAGCTTGAGGTGGGCTCGGATTTTGCTCCAAAGTTGGTGGATATGGGTATGGATATTTAACATGGATGTTTTGGTACTGTTTTGTCTGCTGTCTGTCTCCCTGTTGATTTATTGGTCTTTGGCGCTGAACCGGAAGTGGACCTTGGAATACTCCGATTTGAAGTGGGGAAGCAGGTGGAGCTTGCGGCTGTTGTAGCTGCTGGTAATAATAATTTAGGGCAAGATCATTTCTAGCGAGCTGAGGAGGCTGTTGAGGAGATAGAGAGGCGGAAGAAGTTGGAAAGTAAATCGGAGAAGCAGAGGGGGAGGAGGCAGACTGGAGAGCAACAGTTGAAGAAGGGACCACGCCGCCACCATTATTCAACCCGAGAAATACTTGACGACACATGGGATTCGTGCTAAAGTATGGGAGGCAAAGGCTGAACCTCTGAAAGTCTGAGTTTTGAACCTGCACTTGACGTCGGGTACGAACACTTCTCCGAGAGCGGAGGGTGGGGTCTGAGGTGAGGAGGATGAAGTCATCGGAATCCTCCCGATCCCGACCAATGTCGTTACTGGTGAGAAGTGGCATGGCCATTTCGTGGGACCTTTCGGAAGCCCGCAAAAGGTCAAAGTCGACTTTGTAAGGGCGATGAGTTGCATACTACATAATTTACAAACAAAGCAAGAAAGAAAAAATATATCATATTTTAAAAAGATTTGAAAAAGAAAATGAAACTAGTTCCGGTTTTGCCTAATTATTTTTTAATAAGTAGATATTATCAAGTCGGTGCTTGAACTCTAGAAAATAGGAAGCAAAATAGCACCAAAGAACACTAGACTATAACTACGGTGGTCTACATAATCATATACACACATGCTCACATAAAATTTTAAGTACAAGTTTCTACATCCCGACCGACATGCTTCGCTTCAGATCAGAATGAGTTGGGAAAAATAAAGGTAGTATCATCTTCCCATGTAGGAAGTAAAGTGTGAAAGAAAGAGTAGTAAAAAAATTGTAAAGGATCAAATACCTCTGCTTTTGATGCTACGCTAAATCTCGGAACTGTCAGCTTGCTGCTTGATCCCAAGGCGGTGTTCCATGTGAATGCGGAGAAAATAATTCCCACAAGGAAAAAGGACCGTAATGCCATGATGTTCTTTACCTGTTTTTTTTTGACAAAAAGAACCTGATATTAAAATTATTATGATTTGAATTAAAGTCTCAAGCTACCCCAAAGTAGTTATGTAGTTTACATGGGCTAAAAATTAAATGAAAGTTATTCTAACCTTGAGACTAAAATTTATAATAAATGGTTAAGCTACTCTTCGCAAAAATTTCCAGATGTCAAGCTCTCTTCTTCTCCTGCGTTCCTGGACTGGATTCAAGTTCAAGAACACCAGTCTTATTTCTCCTCAAGAAAGAAATGTGACTCACTCCGCCGGTATGTAAATTGACAAGGAATCTGTTCGGCGGCTCAGAATCAACTAAGTTTTTTCTCTGTTTCTATTCAATTCAATCACGAACCTAAAAAAATTGCACTCATCTACCCTAACGATAAGTGAGTGAGTGGTTGTCGGTTGTGGTGAGCTAAAAGGTATTATAAGCTACTATGCATGTATGTACGTACTTATGCAACTTTTTTTAAACAGCAAATTCAACGACCCTTTTCATTCTTTCAACAAACTGCTGCTACTATGATACGCTATTACGACGAGTAGAAGCAGACCAGATTCTCACCTGAGCTCGTAAAAGAACCTCGTCCTCCTCATCATCAACATCATCAAGAAAGCCGGATTTATATACAATCACAATCATTCATACTTATCATCACCATCATCCTTTAAAAATCTGCAATGTAATCGTCCTACGAGGAAGGGACGGAGACGGAGTTATATAATGATAGTTCATCTTAAAAGCTTTTTCTGCATCTATCCATTCCATCATCCTTCCGATATGCTGCTTCTTCCTTCTTCATAAAGTGAAGTGCATGCACCTCGTCTACCAAACCGACCACGATGCTTTGTGAGAATTTCATTAGCAAACAAATACCCGATCTCCTTTTTACGAGGTGCTTATAGAAAAAGCTGTAAACGTAAAAGAAATTACTTACAGCTCAGCATACAATAAAGCAGCATCATTTTGTTACCGCTTCCAGCTCGTATAGGAAAAAGTAGCTGTTTTAGAATGATAGTGCTTTTCAAGAGCTTCTTGTTTTCAACTCTTTTTTCAAGGAGTTTAAATTAAAACCAAGTCGATGGTGATGGTAGTTATTGTTAGTTCTCTCTTTGTTTTACGCTGCGGCTGCATCATTCATGTTTTACATAAAATATATTATGTACCTAAGTTATTATTAGGTGCTTCATATAACGCTGTGCTGGTTTTGTTGCTGTTGCTGTCAAGAAAAAATATGAAGATTAGTTTTGCGGCATGAGGCAACAAGCAATGCATATAATTTTCCTCTTATCGCATCGCAAGAGCACTAGATTTTATTCAGGAAGGACTCAACGACTCAAGCTGAAGGAAGCCCGACATTCAGGAGTTGAAGTGGGCATTAAAAAATAATAAGCTCGTGTGCATTTAGTGGCAACAAATTCAGCAAAAGGAGCGAAAGAGTTTTGCATCAAAGGATTAGTATGAGAAACGATGGACAGACAGACAGAAAATGCTCTTGTTTACTTTGTCTCGGAGCGGTAATTGCTCTTCTAATTCCTATGCAAAGGTCAAAGACATAATGTTAGCGTATTAGAGCTGTAATAATACTGACAAACAAGTTGTTATCATGTTTTTTGCATGCCACTATAATTTGATTTTAATGTGGTATCATTATTCTTGAGAAGGAAATTACATAATTTCTAAAAAAAACCGTAAAGGTTGTGATTTCTTTTAAAGAAACGTGATACAGATAAAAAAACCAGAGTTGACAATAAGCTTCACAGAAAGTGTGCTAAGTAGAGGCACGGGTCGGCGCTCGCTCAGCTAACTGTAAAATTGTCATCATAACAGGTGAAGGGATGAATTGCATATAAATTGTGTGCAAAAAAAATTAGTTCAGGTTGAGTCGGTGGTGGTGTTATTAATGGTGTTCTACATTGCAGCATTAATGTGCAAAGTTCACAGGTTTTTGTCTCAGCGAGTACTAGAAAAGCGGATGTCGGGTAGTAATGTATTTTTAGAAAAATATTAGTTGCAGAAGCAGAACGAAATAGGCAGATGACAAGACAAGGCAAGAAATGTCCGACATTTAATACGACCTGATATGATGATGATCCGAACAAAATGACGATAAGTTTAGAAGCAAATGCAAAGGATAACTGTTAAAAAACATAAATCAATCGTTTTTAACCGCATTTGTGAGATTGGTTTCGAATTGGATTCACAATATATGAGCTAACTGCATAACAATATGACAGTTTGACCTAGAAATAGTGGAGAGACTACAAAGAGTGAGGATAGAAAGGAGGAATGCTATCCCATCCTTCGACAAGAAGTTCGTTGTCCATTGCATTTTATGTGAAAAGGTCGATTTTGAAATATATTTTGCAACCTATTTAATATATACTGCAAATAAATGTATAGAGGACTGACGAAGGGAGCGTTTAGATTTGTACTCCCTAGCAAGTCAATTGTGGTGACAATGAGGTGATGAAACAAGAAAGAATGGCATAACACAAACCCTTCAAAGTGAGATAAAGTTTGCACTTGGATGCATCCGTGCAATTTTAAGACTCACTCGAGTTTAAATTTTATTACAAATCAAAATCAATGTCAAGAAAGGATGACTGAAAAGAATTTAAATATTGCTTGCTACCGTTCGTTCATGCATAAGTTTTTGCCAGCTGTACAAAAATAGGTACAAATGAAATTTATATTTGAATCTTTTTCTGTAAGAAAAGTACACAACAAAGGGTTTCTCCCCTTTTTTGGTAAAAAATCCAATATATCTGAAAAATGGTAAATATACATATTATGAATGATTCATGATATCATGTAACACAATCAGGAATGTTTATATTGTCTGTAAAGTGGAGATTTGGATCTCCTATTCCATATTTATTGCATATTTTCCAGTCAGCCAGTTATTCATGAGCAAATTTAAAGAATTTACTGAAAATGGAAAAAGTCCAAACCAACTGGTAAGTTGGAAATAAATCACAGTATTCACATTTCTTGCATTCTAAACTTTGAGACCTGCTAGGGTTTCTTTTTTATCCAAAATCCATTGTATTTTGGTACAAGAAACCCTTAATCTGGAGCAATACTAATCCGTCAACTAAAGATGGGAAAGTTACTCGATTAACTATACAGACTTCAACCGGAAATGAAGAATGCTGCTTTGAAAAATAGGTGATGACTATGATGAGAGATAGAGACGTGGATCATTTGCACTTGTCTATTTCATGATAAGCTTTGAAGCATTCGTAGCTTTTTTTTCATTACAAAATTATTACATCTGCAATACAGGTCGAAAGTACCATCAAGGTTGCATATACCATCAATAACCTGACGGAGTACTACAATTGAACAATTACAAAGGTAATCTTTGTAAATTTTGTTGTAACTGTACTAATCCGAAATAAATTGTTTAAAGTGTCTTTTCTTTAATACTTGATCATTAAATTAAACTAATAAAGTGAAGACGAAAAAATCTTATGCAAAGCGTTTCAGATGATTCGTTTTATGCTATTCATAAAGTATACAAAACGCACCGCAAACACTTACCAGTTACTTTATGAGTTGACTTTTATAGAAACCTGTGAAGCCATATCCTTGTTCAGGAGATGTTGCCGATGGGTTGTTTCCAGATTCAGAAGATTGTTCAGCGTATTACAGATGCGTACATGGAGCCAGCTATAATTACAAATGTGCATATCATTCGTGTTCAATGATGTTTACAAAGGATGTGATTATAGACAAAATGTGAACTGCGGATCAATTACATTAATCCAGACCAATTCCTTCCCTGTAATTAATTCAACTGTTATAAAAGAATATATATAGCTTCGAATGATCTCAATACAATGCTTGTTTGTACATTTATTTATACGGAGTTTTTATGATTGTTGCTTGTTACATAATGCTAGGCGTATAATGCAGAAATAAAAATATGTATTAATCGAGCAAAGAGCAACATTCAAAATGAGTATGGCCACGAACTGTAAACTGTAATAACGTTAGCATACGTTATGTCATGATAAAGATAATCTAACGTGAGTTACCAAAAATGTGAATGCTGTTAGAATTAACTTTTTTTCTCCGCTGGTCATTGCACTTGCATTACTTCCTTTAACTTACATGCGCAGTCAAAAGAGACCCAAGACTTTGGTGGACAAAATACATATCGTAAGTTTTTACATTATATGTTTTTACACAGGTTACCAATTCATCATTCCTGTCCTCTGCTCACACTGATCTGCCATAATCTGGTAAGTAATACACAAGACAATGACGCTCGATTTTCGACTAATTTCTTGAATGCACGCAACATGTTTTCATCTTGATAGTACATACACATGTCGAAGCAATTCCCTAAGAACTAATAATTCAGGGCCATTCCAATTTTTTGTATTGACTCAGACTTCGGTTTCGGTGGTGAATGCGTGACAAGGCAATTTCCCAAATGGATGCAATAAATAAGACAAATAAGCGGCAATAAAATAGGGATTATAATATACTTTCTTCTCGTAATGTCTCAGCACTAGATACACATTATGCCATTAGATAGAATAGGAGATCCTGCCGTAATTGCATACAATTAAAAGATACATCTATCGCTAATTTGACTCAATTGTTTGGGTTCCATTCTATGTACTTGGGCGTTTTTTCCAATAATTCTAAGGGGAACGGTGTTGGCTTTTATCACAAACCTATTAGTTTTGCAATTTTAGCAAAATACCGGTAGGAAACATCATTCGGTGGCTCCCATAAAATATTCATAACTTTTAAATAAAATTTGCTTTTGTAAGCTGTGTGTTTGCGAAAACCCATATTGTATAACTACAGCAATCTTTAAAAATGGGCAGCAAGGAGTATTCTGAGCAAAACTCGCTAAATCTCGATATGAACTCAAACCCAGATATAACAAACGGCGAATTTTTCCTCCACGACTTGCTCGACGTTGGGTTAAAAGCAGGAAGATTTGTTTTCTTTGGCATATCATACTCCATCGAGCAGTCTCAGCTATCGTCTGAATTCATTGTCAAGAATCACCGAAGGCATAAGGTGACTTTCTATTAAATTACGTATATCAATAATTTATTAAAATTTGTACTAGTAATTTTGGATTGTTATATACTTCTCCAGCTCATTCTGAAATGTCTTCATTTTGGCTTCTTCATGTTCATGATTGTGCCCTTTCTCACGGAAAGCATTTACGTGAGTCCTTGTTGTTTGGTGAACTGGATGAAAAAAGGCCTTCACACTGTTCGCATCCTCTCCATTTTGGTTGCCTACTACGTGTTTGAAAACAGAGGACGAAACACAACTGAAGGTTGGGCTAGAATATTCCAGCAGTGTGTCACACTTCAAAAGAAATTCCGATATACTGGCTTACATTTTCCATCAAGAATAAAGGTTAATCCTTGAAATTTTTGTAACAATTGACACCTAGTTTAACATTCGTGAAATGTTTAATATTTTGCATCAGGTGAGAATATTCTGCTGGGGAATTTTTTTGAGCTCGCTAATCATATGCATCATACGTCAATACATGATTGCATCGCACTATGCTTGTTGGTACGACCGATATGCGAGACACATTTCCAGTGCAATCACCTTAGGATTTTGGAAGCCTGACAATGTCACAAGTAAGCAAATATTTTGCTTGCAATAATTTTTTTTTAAATAACCCATGTCTAAATATTTTCATGCAGTGTTTTTGGCGATCTAATAGCTCCTGAATATCTATCTATTACACTTGGAGTATTCGGAGTTGCATTTGATGGGATCCTGATGAACTACTGGTACTTTTGTCAAATATTCCATTTTTTCTGTGTATTGACCATTTGGATAATTTTCGATAAGCTGAACAAGGCATGGAAATCTGGCCATTACCAAAAAAATCAGTTTTCAGAGGTTAAAATTCATTACATTAAAAATATCGTCAAAAATATGTACGTGATTTTTTTAATCTTGATATTTGGAAGTTTCTTAGGATCTAATTGAAAGTTTTTACTTCATCTTCCAGGTCGTAGAGCTCCACTTTCATTCAGTGAAGTTGTTGAATTTCATGAATAACCTTATCTCTCCATTGACATTTTGGTCAATTGCATTGAACTTTACAAGCATGTGCGTCTGGGCTTGTTACATAACAGTGGATTTCCAGATACGTGCTAATTATATTGCTGCCGTGGGTTTCTTCCTGAAAACACTATTGGAACTTTGTCTTCAAGCGGATGTGAATTCGAAAGTAGGTTAATTTGAAAAAAATGCAGTTTAATTCAGAAGAACTTGGGCATTAAATTGAAGCTTTTTCCTCCTGTTTTAAGGCCCACCTAATCTCTGAATGGTTGGAAGAGTCATGCACATTAGATGAGAAGTTTCCAACAGTGGACCCAGTAAAGTTGGTCATATTCACTTCTCAAGTATACAACAAGGATAGTACCGGTATCAAAGGGTTGAACTACTTTGTTATCACTCCACGACTTTGCATTGCGGTATGAGAACCATGAAAGTAGAAGTGCAATTTCATTATGATTTAAAATGTATATTAGTATAATAATTTATTACCTTCTTTATTATATTCATTTTTAGCTCATCGGGATTGTTGTGACATATACCGTGGCAGTAAACCAACTTTGCCTGTAGTTTCATTTGCAATTTTAAGCAAAGTTTGACGTAATATGCAATAATGTCATAAAAGGTTCACATTGACAAACTGCATTAAAAACTAATTGAACTTTTCTCATGTTACTTTATCCCTATAAATTCAGTTCGGAGCAAATAAATATAGTGTATACATATCTTGTAAAGAATTGATTTATTGCATGTAAACGATGAAGAGTTAAGCCTGTTAAGCCATTCCATTTAAAATTGTACAAGTTCAGAACAGAACGCAGATTAAAGCAGCAGAAACCCAAGCCTTTTCCTCAGGCTGCTTTCTTTGTCGAGGGAAGTCACCCATTTTCGCAACGTGACAACTATAACTCCAGTCAATACCAAAACAGCCCCTATCAAACTGTTTACAAAACGAACAAAATTAGCTGTACTATTTACACAAAACACTATTCATATAAATTTATCGTCAGCGACTTTATTACCTTATCAAATCCGGATAGATTTTTAGAATGACCATCTGCCAAAAGAAGGTGAAAATGACTTCACTAGTCCGAATCAAAGCCACCACGCCAGCCTCCTCTGCTTGGAGAGCGAGTACAAGGAAAGTATTTCCAAGCGACCAGAGTACCCCAACCCCAAGCATCCCTACGATATCCCATCCATTATCAGGTACTTCCAGCTTTCCAAAACCGATGGCAAAGGGGATGCTCGAAACGAAAGCCCATGAATACAAGAATGTGTTGAGAACTCCATGATGTACGTTTTGCAAAAAGCGGAGAGATAAGATTATAATAGTAGCAAGGATCATACAGCCAAACGCTAGAGATACTCCAATCTGTAGAAAATTGCATAATAAAAGTATGAAGGAAAAACTTTCAGCGAACAAGTCGGGTGGTTTGGACTAAAAAATTATTAATAAAATTACCAGTGTGTCATTGTCAAATGATTCCGCACCAGTGAGCATTGGAGGTCTCGTCATAACACCAATTCCACACAGCGCCATAAGAGCAACGAGAATAGGAACGACACCACATTTCTCCCCCAGACAAATCCACCCAAAGAAATTTACAGTAATTACAGACGCAGCAAGAATGGTCCTTGTGTCTGCCACCGAGATATATTTGAAGGATGCTATAAGCCCGTATGTGATTGCAACGCTGGTCATTGCACGGAACTGTTTAAAAAAGAAAATGTATACTTTTGAACTTATTGTACATATCCAAGTAGTAGATTCAAGGCTTTCATGCTTTTATAAAATCATTCATAATTAACTTACCCACATGAAAAATACGACTTTTTTGTTTTTACAAATTGGCAGAAGGTTAGTCATCACCGGCTTTTTCTCAACTTTCAACGTATACCAAATAAATGGCGCTGAAAGGAAGGCTGCCATTGGAAAAGCATACGCACCCAAATTAAGAGGATGAACATGACCCATCATCTTGAGGATATTTGAACTCAGAGAAAACATGTTGGTGGAAATGAGAGTGTAAATTAAACCCAGGTAACGCTTCCACCCCAGCGCTTTATTGCTAACGGTGGAAATCCTCCGGTTCGCTCCACCTCCACGGAGACTCAATCTACTGTTAGTCATAAACGCGACTTGACCCTCCACAGTGAGACTGGGATCCCCTTCAAACACCTCCATCTGTTGTACTTGAAGCTTGTCCCTTTCAGTGGGCTCCCTTTCTTCGACTTCCCCCATTTTAAAGAAAACTGGGTTCGGGGGGATTATAACCACTTTGTCAGTGTTAATTTTAACATTTTCGTATTTTGGAGGAGCGTCAGGGTTTGGTGAACGGAGTTGGTCTTGCCCCTTTTGGGGGACTTTGGGCTTCTCATCGTCTGCCATTATAGTTCTAATTATAGTTAATTAAGAAAAAATGATAAAGCTAATAATAATGTTGGCGGAGGATACGTGCAACGAAAAACGAATCTGAAGATGGCTGACTGGAAAACTGACTATGTTTTGCTCCCAATTGCGGACAAACAACGTCTCAGCGGTTCACCTTGCTTTATCACCAGAATATGATAATTTGTCTGTTATCTTTTTGAGGTACACCCTCCGCAGTGAGTGGACAGTGGTTGGCTCAGAACTGATTACTATGTTATCTGTCGTGTATGAGCATGTAACGGATCTATCTTTTGCATATTTGCCGGATCAACGATCACATCCAGAGTTCAGAACCAGATGGTCGAGGGTGAATTAATGGACAAATCTCAATAAATAAGCCTTTCAAGAGTTGAAATATATGAAGAATATCATCGATCGAACTCAATTTGTTGAAACTTCAAAAAATGGTTTCTGTTTCCTGACTTGAAGTCAGTAAAATCCTTGATAATATTTTAGATAGCTGTAATCCATCATATTTGTTTGCTTCAGACGAAAATGAGAAAACAAGACTCTCTGTTATTCCTCAACGAGAATAGAAATGCATGTGGCATTATTAACACCAAAACAGAAGCTGTGATAAGTTTCGTTTACTTTGACCAGACATGAGCATAATGCTGCTTTGATTGGATTGTACAAACATAATGCATTAACAGTTACAACTAAGCCCTACTCATGGTGTTATCGTGTATCATTCATGTCGGACTCGGACATTTAGAATGATGTATGACATTTTGAGTCTTGAATATACATTTTTTAAACCCAATTTGCTGATTATAGTATAATTTACTGAAGCACCGGACTGGTGAACCTGTCACTTTTTTGCATCCAAATGTGAATTCAGACTTCACGTGTGCCAAACTTGAACTTAATCCTCGGTTCATATTAAAAGTCTTTTATTTCACATTAACATGATTTAGCCAAGTGGAAACTGAAAAATAGTAGCTCTGTAAAATTATTATGGTGAAAGCTGATAGGATATTTTCCTGGCTTATGGCTTATTGTCAAGTCAAGCCCCATGCGTAGTTCAATGCCCGTCTGTCTATCATTTTTCGTTACACACACACGCGTACAAATTTGTATTCATGGGATGCGTATGCGTAACATTTTATAAAGCATTATCGTTGGGTACTACTCAATACGGATGACGATGCCAATTGTCAGTACGCATGCACCAAATAATATCTACACACCGAAGCAATGCGAGATTGATAAGCGTTCAGCTGCAGTATCTAAAAACGAGATTCTTGTATAGGCTCGTACATTTATACAGCTATCTCAAGCTGTTCGTTAAGTTTTAGATGAGTGTGTGTTGTATGTGTGTCATGTGTACCGATCTTTAAGTTGCTTGTTACTTTGCTATTTGCTATATGAGGCTTGCCATTTGTAAACTTTTATATGGGATACATTTGCTATGGTATGCCTTAATAAATATGCATTAGTAATCTCGCCCTATAAATCAACTTTGTATTTACTTTATTTATTTGTAATTATAACTCACATCTTTATCTTTTTAGTTTGACTTAAGGTAAGTAAATTGAATTGTTAGCGAATATATATTATTCCTCAAATAAAACCTTGTTAAACTCCTTCCGTGTATTGGTTGCTCCTTCACTTAACTTTCCTGTGGTAGCTGCATCCAGAGACAAAGGAGTAAAACCCATTCCCAGTTTTCCTAGCTCGGTCAAATCACTTGGTTTTGCCCGATCAGGAAAATCCACCTCACAATTATTCAGAGGAAAGTCCTGGGGAGTTCTGCAATGGTAATTATTGAAAGATTCAATATATTTTAAATACACACATTTTCTACCTCCATTTCAGATTATATGAACTTCAATTCTCACACTCCATTTTCCAAAGCGTATCTTTGTTTAGCCAAGTATTTAATGTTATTGTTGCAAAGAGGAGTCGATGGGATATAGAAAACGCTGCTGTCTGTCTCACTATTGCAACATTCTTCCACTGCGTGAATCCCATCACAATGCCAAAACACGCAGTCGCCTGGATTCACTTGTGGAATTGATACAACAGCGTCAATTAGCGGTTGGTGGAATTCCGGGAGAATATGTTGCTGCACGCCTAGTGTGGCTCCAGCCATATTCCTGTTAAAAAGTAATGATAATGATAATTTTGGCCAACACATTTGTATGCATTCAAATGGGCATCAGCAAAATCTTACGTAGTTTCAACCAGATCTTCCAGCAATGGGCGGAGAATAAGATAAGCTGTGGATAATTTGATAATTGGACAAACTCTCAGTGTTCCACCTCCAGGAGAAACAGTTGAAAGTGACAACCATCCTTGAAAGGAGCGGAACATGGAGCAGCCACCTTAGCAAATTAAATACTCAGAGTATATATTTTTCAAGCTATCAAATGATAAACTATAATAAAACTAGGGATTTTTTATTACCACTGCAATTGTATAAATCCATGATGGCATTGACACGATGAGTGGCATCATACGGATCATATTTCTCCCACTCTCCCGATAAGATGCTCTTGAAGCAGTTTCTGTATTCAGGGTCTTCCCATCCTTGGAAGAATTACAATACAAAAATATGTGTCAGCATCTGAAAACCTTTTAAAATTGGAAACAGTAAATTTATAATATTACTTTCAACAGATCCTCCATCAATATGCTCTGCAAGAGCAAAACTGGTGTCACCAGGTTTCCTAATTCTGAGTCGGTCGCAATAGGTCGTGTTAATTGATAAATCAATGAGTGTTTCAGGAGCAGCATGCCACAATGAGTTCATTGCCGTCTGAGCTGCAACAAAATTTGGATGGGATCTTGCAGCAACTTGAGATTTGGACCAATACAGTTCCCAAACTTGGGGATCATCATCTGCAAAAAAAAATATCCAATAGAAAATTAGATACACAAATTTTTCAGTTTTAATTTTTCACCTAGTTGAATTTTTTTACCTGGAAATCCAGCAATTTCTCCTTTATGATTTTGAATGTACTCCTTCACCTTTTCTTTGTACTGTAGAGCTTCATCTTGAGGAACCACGTTCCGAATCACAACCATCCCACGTTTCCTCACTTCCTCTGCAATACTTTGTGGAAAGGTTCCACCATTTTTAGAAATATCAGAGAACTCCACTTGTGGAATTATGTTCGGGCCCAATCTTTTGATTTCTTTTGTTTCATTTTCAATCTCTTTGGCCAGTCTTGTCCAACTGCTGGGTAGTTTGTCCTTTAGATTATTTGTGTTAAGCAGTTCTTGCTTGAGCAAGAGGTATCTTTCAGGTAGTTCTTCCTTCTTATCTGATTTGAAAGCTGACAGGATGTTTCCAGATTTTTTGGATGATGCATAATGAGCCATGATTAGTTTAAGTGAATTTAATTAATTGATTGCAGAAAAATATGTGCATATAGCTTCACGTCTACGATGTTTGTGAGTTGATTTTGTCCATATACCAAAATATATTTCGTGTGAACAACAGGGAAAGAGTAAACCACAACTGATGATCGTACACATTCAGGTTCAAGGATAACAAGTTTACCAAACTAGAAAGATGGATGGAAGGCTGTGCTTTGTTGCAGCAGCTTATCTTTATCTAATCCTTCACAAAGCTAATGAGTATTCGGCCAGATATATTCAAGTTGGGATTAGGATAGGAGTGTTATTGCATATGTAATTCTAAGAAGTCGAAAGATAAGAAAGTTAATGTATTCATTCAACTTTTTAAGTCTATCGCACGCACGCATGTAGTCGCATTATACAGTAGAATTTTAGCTATCGTGTAGCCATACGCATAAAAATACTTAAGCAGCTACGGATATGTCATACTTCTGAGAATGCAGTTAGTTATTCAAGCCATGAACGAATGAATTCACACACGCGTAATTAGCTTTGACAACATCGGCCATTCAGGTTTGAAGAATTTTACTGTAGTTTATTTGATGAGAAATTGTGTTATTTTCACATGAGTAATTTTGAGGTATAATGATACAAATGTAGAATATATAAGCGTATGCCTAATTTGAGGGGAATTTGGGAGTTTTCAAGCGAAAGGGAAACCCCTGAGAGGTAGGAAACGTCTTCCAGGACATTTGCTCTTTTCAAAATACATAAAGTCCTAGTAAAACAATAAAAATGGGAAAATTGTTAGAAATTGCTATAACTTGTCAATAAAATATGTAAAATAATAATAAAAAGAGCTTCCATTTTCTTACAATGAGTATACATGCACCGAGGAGAACCGCCTTCATCTGTACATTCAAGTCTTTCGGGAAGTCAATTTCAAAGTTGTCCGCATCAGTGCAGAACTCTTGGCATAAGCCTTTCCAAGTTTTCGTGATGCTTCCAACTACTTCAACCCCATCCTTTGAAACAATGGGAAAGACAACATCTTTGCAACAAAGGGAGTACTTGCATGATGGATTTCTGATCTGGAATACGACTTCCCCCAAAGCATTCTTTACGTGAAGTTTACTAGTGCAGCATTTCCACGCCTCCACAACGGAGCCTGCTTCTCCTTTCATGCACGGGATCAGGACGTGCATTTCCTGGCGACAGCATGGAAAGCACCAACCTTGACATCTTGCCGGTCGCACCAGCTTCACAACCTCTTGACCTCGGCCATCATGGATTGACATTTCAAATGGTCGCTTCCGTCCCAAACAGCATGTTGTGCACCACCTATTTCGTTCTGATGCATAGTATACGTCTCGGCCACTCGGAGCCTCAAGCCGATACCGATTCTTCATTTGAAACTTCACAAAGAAATTCGGACTCCGGATTCGTTGCGTAATCAGCAATTTATCCAAGCTCGCAAGACGCCCCAAACCGGGTGGAACGTTATCGCTAAATGTAGACAGTCTGTCCTGGGACACATCGGAAATAACTGGATACAGACCTGAAGATTTAATGAACAAAGCAAGGTGAAACAATGCTTGACCTCTTAATAATAACATATTCAGGCTGAAAAAAGCCTTCCCATTGCACGCACCGCGTTTTCTAATTTTTCCTGCTCCTCCCTTTGGGACTTCCGAAACTGTTTGCACAACCGACAGATTTGAGTTTTTATCCATTTTTACAAACAATAATTTAGGTATCATGAACATAACATGCAGAAATTCTGAGAAAATTTGTGTTCTAACAACAAAACTGTCTTTGGTTTTGGCTATTTTGGTTTGGTATACAAATAATTATTTTTTGTTGCAAATTGTTTTTTTCAATTTTTATTCTTCCCTACTTTGCTGATGTTGAAATGACGACGACAACAAGTATCACATCGCAACACAATACATATAGTACTAGCATTCAAAACTCCAACTTGACATCATCAAGAGTGATGAATGAGATCCAGGATGGATCATTGATCAGATTGAAATGAAAACGAGACTGCAAAGCTATAAATTGGGGCAGCATGAAACTTGCTGTTCTTTATTAAAGGCTTAAGTACTCCACAATTACGCATGTTACAGTTGTCAGGTATTATAGTTTGGAATGTGCATTTTATGTATTCATTCAGAGCAAAAGATCAAGATTTGTTTAGCTTTGTCTTTTTCCCGAGTCTTCAAAAAACATGAAATCCTAGAAAGCACAACCAACAAAAGTTTATGAAAAAGAAGAAAATATGATTAAATGCGTCATGATGTAGTGATGTAGTCAAATCATACAATAAGTATGCAAGCGCCAATGAGAGTGGCTTTCGTTAGAACATCTAGATCCATAGGGAAAATAATTCCAAAGTTGTCCGCGTCTGTGTAACCTTCTGTCAAGAGACCACCCCATTTTTTTGAAATTTTGCCGACCGGAGTTTGACCATCCGGAGTGAAAAGCTAGAGGAAAGTAAAAATTGATTAAACATTAAAACTGCTAAAGAAAGTTTTGTTAGGCTTTCTCCTACTCTTGTGGTTTGTGTGTACCTTAAATTCAACATCATTACAACAACAAGATTGTGTAAAGCAAGGGCCTTTGATTTTGAGTACAGTTTCACCCATCGCATTCTTCACCGAAAAATTTGGCTTGCACAGGGTACAAGTCTGCTTCACCGTTCCAATCAGGTTTCCTGGTGGGGCGAAGACATCAATCTTTTGAAGACAACAGCAGCAGAAGCAGGTAGCGCACCGACAGGGTCTTTCTAAATGTATCACTTCCATACCCTGCAAGTTTCTAATTTGCATGCCAAAGGAGCGTACTTTACCAAAACACTGCCGAAAACAGCAGCAACTGTCTTCTTTGGCTTGGAATATGTCACGCCCGAATTGGTCCTTGATCATATATTTGTTTTGGCCTTCACATCCACCGAGAACTGAAATTGGAGACAATTTAAGAGTTCAAATTCATTTGAAATTATGTCAAAATCATTGAATAATATAAATTTTGTGAAAGATACAATATTCATAATGTGAATGGTTTTATGTACTCTCAGCAAGCTCAATTTGCTGCTTGATTATAATCATCTCGAGAGGCACAAGGGAGGACAAGCCTGGAGGAATCCCAACTGCCAATATTGGTGTTACCTTGTTTCCGGAGCCAATGTATTGTGGTGGTTCATCTTCATTGGAGTCTCCCATTTCCTTTCTTAAAATAAACGTAGAATGTTTCACAGGAAGACACAAGGTCAGAAACAGAATCTTTCGAGAGTTGTAAAATCTATTACAATATTACAACCTATACTATATGAATGAAGTTTAATCCAATCCAGTGAATAGTAATTTATAATTTTATTTTTTAACCATTTCCGTGATTCGTTATCTTTAAATTATTAGTAAAATTTGTTATATAAAATGATTTTAGCGTTACATTTCATAACAAATGACCATCTAGCATCCTTATCAAGTGTCCGGGAAACGGGGTGACGTCCCCGACACCAACTACTCGGCTAACCAGCAGAAATTCATCAACAACATTTTGGTCTGGTCGGTGATATGAAATAGGACAGTGAGGTGGTTCCAATTCGCAGTATTTCAGAATCAAAATACTGTTGGACTGATTTTGGAATGACTTTTAATTCCAGGTTAAGATGGAATTGAATAAAAGCCAAAACACCTCGAATGCTCATGTTCAATCCTATATTCATTCAATGTCATTGTTCACATTATATAAGCAACACTTTGATGAAATTTCTTGTCTGCATTATGAATATTTACACCAAAATATAGTAATCATAATCATCATCATCATCATGTCGCTTATATTGAACTTGCAGCCTACAGCTTACTCTCAGCCCTAGTTCCATCCCAACAAAAAACATGACCTTGTATTGCATTACATACATACATTATTACACAGGATTGAACAAAGGTACCTGATAGTCGGTTTGCTCATTGCTCACACACACTCGTACTTCGTACCAATGTATTATTATTAATATGGATGGAGTTGAGTGTTTTGACGTGACTATGTAATGTATGTAAATTGTAAACTCACACACGAGCAACTCTGTCCCGTGTCCACAGAAAGTTTTCATCTGTATCAAAAAATCTCATTATATCTGAGTTAAAACACAATATTACATCATTCCAGCAGCATCATCACATCACAAAACAAATTAGCAATTATCATGAAATGAAAGCTTCAAGTGGAGGAGATGCCAATGGCATCCAAATACTGAAGGTCACCCCTCAACTCAATAATATGAATATGAGCATCATGTTGTTATTACCAAATGTACTCTTCAATTTTCAGTTGACTCTTGGTTGTGCTTGCTCGTGGATGCATGTTATTTCCATATTCTAATAGTTAAGAATTTTCATAATTTTACAGAACTTGCAAAGTTTTTCGTTAACCATGTGGGTGGCAGTGATCCTGGTGGTTGTGACCAGTTGCTTAATATATTATTTTGCAATCAAAAAGTCAAAATCCGTTTGGGAAAAGTATGGAGTTCGCCAAGTGTCCGGAGGAAGTTTTCTGGACCAATTTTATGTGTTCATTGGAAAGAAGACGATGATGGACATTGATGATGTTAAATATAACTTGTTGGAGAAGAGCGGGGAGAAATATTGCGGGTTTGTTGACCTGGTTGGCAACTGCATTTTGGTGAAGGATTTGGAAGTATTGAAAAAGATCCTCATCAAAGATTTCGACTACTTTGTGGACCGTCGTCCATTCTTTTCTGGGACTCGAGAGCCCCTCATGCAAAAAATGTTGTTTTCTCTTTTGGGGGACGAATGGAAAGGGGTGCGGACTTCGCTCACTCCAACTTTCACAACTGGAAAAATCCGGAGGATGATGGAAAACTTTAATCAAGTTGGACATGATTGGGTGAAACATTTCAACAAGCAAATTGATGCGTCGTCTACGTCTACCTCCACCAAAATAAATATTCAAAAGGAAACTATTCATTATACGGTGGACGTGATAGCTGCCAGCGTGTTTGGGATGAATGCTGGAACAATTCATGATCCAAAATCCGTGTTTGCCAGAATGACCCTGCGATTGCAAGAACTGTCCATGTGGAAATTGATCAAGTTTGGTATATCCATGAATTTCCCTAAGTTAACGGATGCGCTCAGACTAGAAATCGTTGACGGTCAGGCAATGACCTTCTTTAGGGATCTAATGGTCCAAGGATTGAATAGTAGAATGAGTGGGGAAGCCAAGCGAAATGACTTTATCCAGTTGATAGCAGAGGCAAGAAGAGGAGAACTCAAAGATGATGATGAGCTCAACGATTTTGAAAAAGATGCACAGATTAAAGGAGGAGCAGGAACAAAAACGAATTATTTGAATGATGACACCCTAGCGCATGCGCAACTTATTGGATTCTTTTTTGCTGGGTTCAGTACCACTTCAAATGTGATTGCTTGGACGGCTTACTGTTTAGCAGTTCATCAAGATGTCCAAGAAAAATTGAGGGAGGAGTTGGACACAAAACTGTTCAAGAATGCAAAGAATGATGACATTGATTATGATGAGTTGAATGAGCATGTGTATTTGGATATGTTTATTTCTGGTAAGAAGTTGGCATCTAATATTTGTTAGATAAGTAGATTCCACGGTATTTGATTATATGTGTCCTTACAGAGGTTCTCAGAAAATATCCACCTTTAGGACGTCTAGAAAGAATGTGCGCTAAAGATTATTATGATGAAGAGACAGGTATGTTGTATGTGTAATTAAATTACTATAATGTATAATAATGTATAATATAATATTTCAAAATATACAGGTTTGAAAATACCAAAGGATGCTGTTGTGGTGATTCCTGTCAATGGAATTCACAACGACCCCCGCTTTTATGAGCAACCTGATAAGTTTTACCCAGAACATTTCACTCCGGAGAAGAAGCGTGAGAGAAATCCATACACCTACCTACCTTTTGGAATAGGTAACCTGTTCAAGAAACCAATTTGTTTGTAACAAGCAATATTCAATTAAATAAATTGGAAAATTACACTCCCTAGGTCCCAGAAATTGCATAGGCATGCGATTTGCACTAATTGAGGTTCGAAATATTTCCAAATATATCAAATTTAGTTCTAAAATGAAAGCAAAGCTTAAAATGAATTTTATCATTAGGTTAAGTCCGCTGTTGCCCACCTTGTTCACAACTTTCTGATTGAGCCAACTGAAAAAACTCCCATTCCAATGAAGGAGCGACCTGTCGGACTAGGGGTTCAGATTCCAGATAACCTGGAGTTGAAATTGAGTCGAAGGAATAAATAAATAAAACCAAACATTTCCGTACCACATTACTATATTATTATGTTTCTTGTATGACTACCACAAGAGAAGTTACATTATATGAATATTACTTTGAGAAATAAATTTACCATTTTATTTTTTGCATTATTGCACATTATGCGTGAATTTTTACAATTTAAAACGGTATAGTGTTGAGTGTGCGTATTTACTTAACATTATGATATATGTATGTATTTGCAGGTAGTAAGTATGTATGAATATTGAAAGACAATGAAGTTCTTACAAAAACACGATTGATTTTAAATAATTGAACTCATAGAAAAGATTCGTCGGAATAAGACAACTTTCAGGAAGCAAATTGATTATTGAACATAAACACGAAATTAAATTACTGTACAGCAACTGCCACCGCGCTGCCACTGCCACCAGCAGAAGCATTTCCTTCCGAGTTTTGCTCAATCGTGTCCAGCAACTCATCCAGAGACATGTCTTTTGCCAGACTTTTAACGGACACTGCAGAATTCCTTTGTTCATGTTGTTCCTTCTCAACCTCAACTTCCTTGAGATCATCAACATCATCATCGTTGGGAAACGGTGTAATGGCTGTGACTCCAGTAGAAACCACAGTGGAAGCGGAGGATGATGAGGCAGGAGTTATAACGGTGCTGCTTCCACTCAATGCAGGAGCATAATTGAGATCCACAGCCGAATTACTTTGGAGTGGAAGGGATGTCGGTCTACTGATATGAGTAGCATCGAGTGTTGGCTGTTCACTATAATGTCTTTGTCTTGTTTGGGTCGGTTCCTCCAAATTATTTTTTATTTCTGTAGTTTTTACATCATTCATACTGCTAAGGCTGTTATTGACTGAATCTCTCATTGGCTCTGGTTTGTCCTCTGCTTCTGCAGTAATGTTCAAGAGTTCGGTGAGAAGCTTATCGTCTTCACTGTCATCATCATTTGTTTCTACTGTAGCTGGAGCAAAATTCTCAATATTTTCAGTCTTTTTTATATTACTCAGATTCTGATGGCTCCTCAACAACTCTGCAGCAGAGGAGCTAAGAGTAGGTTCGACCTGAACAACACTTTCGGTTGCTGGAAGATGAGTGGTTGTTGTTGTTGTTGTTACAGAATTATTATTATTTCCTGGAACTTTAGTACCCCCACTAATATTAGAGGTGGAGGAGGGATTAACGCTAATGATTTTCGTGGTATCTGGTTGATTATCACTTGACACGTCATTCAAACTGCTGTTATTGCTCAAATCATTAAGTGTTCCACCAGCTATGCTACCTCTACTACCCACTACTCCAACAGCACCACCAACACTTCCAAAAACCTTTCTAGAAGGATTCAGCCCGATTGACCAGGCAGGACTGTTATAAGTTGTGGGAGGCATGCTACCCCCTGCCATATATGGATGATGTCCCCGCAAACTAATGAGTTTATCCGTGTCCATCAGATATCTACCACATTCGCATCGTTTCAGCTTCTGAACCTCCTGGGGCATTACTGGCATTCTCAGAACGGTTCTGTGGTGCGGAACTAGGGGTGAAATGGTCTCGTCTTCTAAGCTGAAGGAGGTTGCCAAAAGAGGCTTGCTGCCCATATCCACAATGGACTTTGCTAAAGGATCCGTAACGCTGCTGAGACTTTCACCTTTGAATAGCATATGTCTGGTTGTGGTGGGGTGGTGATGTTCGGACTGAACTTGAATTATTTTGGTGTTCCCGGTAGGAGCCTCAATAACAGTCTCAGCGTCCGAGTCAGAGTCATCATCCAAACCAGGGTCTTGCTGAACAAGGCTAACCTTTTTGGACTTGTTACCACCGGGAGGCAGATATGAGGAGGAGAGAGGAAGAATTAAGTGGCCATTTGGTTTTGAGGAAGATTGTAATGTTCCAGAACTGTCGTTTGACTGTTTCGAGACTCCTTCAGTAGAGGAATACTGAGAAATGGAATCCTCCCCTTTGAGCCTGTCAAGATGAGAATTGTGAAGTTGAAGAGGGTTCCCAGCAGCATTCCGTTGTTGGTTCTCGTAGTGTTGAGCAGTGGGAGAGATTAGACTGATGCTGTCGCTTTGGAGAGAACCCCGACGGCTGTCGGAAGTGAGCCCGTTGTGACGATGAGATTTTCTGTCCGGCACTTGCAGCAAGTTGCTGTCTTCGATTTTTCCTACAATCAATATGATCAGAAATGAGAATTCATAATCCATCTGAAGTATTAATATACGCCATTTGTCTTACCTCGAGTAGAAAGTTGCTTCTTTTTCTGAGAAAATTTTTTCGCTTCCGCACACAGCTCAGTGCACCAAAAGATGAGCCCAATAAAAATCCCCACGAGGGTGACTCCAAGACCAATTTCCCAAAGGGCGGGCACTTCCACAAACGTTCCAACGAGGAGAGGGACAGCCCCGAATGACGCAATGATGAAACCCGCATAGGAAAAGTTGAACCGTTCTCCACCCTTTCAAATGAAATGTTAGAAATATAAAGAATTACAGTAAAGGTTATAGTGAAAGTCTTGCCCACAGTAAGAACAACAGAAAATCGTCTTTCATCATATCTTATGACATGATGACATGGTATAAAACATTATGAGCCTGAACCTACAACAATCATCCTTGCAATAAACATAAAGATAGCATGCTTTGGTCTTGGTCAGGCTAATTTTAACATTCCGTGCTGTTTTGGGTAATATGGAGCCAATTTTCCAAGGTCAAACTCAATATTACATGAAATGATTTTATTTTTTCTCTATTCCCCATTCGTGACGAGAGAAAACTTGAAACGCCCAAGAATAGCGTTGTTTTTTGCGTGCCTTTTTTTTACATTCCAACACATCACATCATCTTCTCATCATGTTATTTGTTCATGGTCATTACCATTTTTAATATCGCAAACCTAACTTAATTGAGCTGCTTCTACGAAGTCTTCAAAATTCCATTAACATGCGCACCTCCTTCATACTGTAAACAAAGGCGGAGAAAGCTGTGGGCTCCATCATGCATAATTTTGACTCATCAGCAACGACGTAGTAAACAATATAACAAAAATATTTTGTCCAGGAAAGTTCAACATTATTGCAAAATGGTGAAAGATTGTTTTGTAGCATCGAAGCAACCTTTCATCCAAATCTTCTATACTTAGCTATCCTGTACTCATTCATAGTTTATTATGATTACACGATTTTCTCATCTGATTAGATCGAAATTTATTATTTATTATAAAAACACAAGATCGGCTTGTAAACTTTCAGTTTTTATTTACATTAATTTTTCAGACGTTGTTACATAAGTATATTATGCCTCCTACTCATACGGACATCATCTATAATGTATGTATATGAATGAACGTAAGTAACAGAACGTAGGCGCACACTCAACTATCAACCTCAACCATCGTGCTTGAGTAAGAAAACATGGAAATTCTCTCCAGTCAAGTGATGAAAAACAAATGCTACTTGTTCCACTACAACTCCAACAGCACGCGTGAAAAAACTCACTTTCACAACCTACCCAAAAGAGTACATTTTTTTGCATCATATTTCTTCCGCAAAAATGGTGAAAGTAGGCAGTAGTGCATTATATGTTTTCCTAAATCCATCTAAAATCCTTGATCGTTACGGTGTTGTTGTACCTCCGTTGTGCTTGGGCACGTTTTTTTCTATTTTTCACTTAACTCGTTGGGTATGAGTGTAAGTAATTGAAAATCGATAGAATTTTATTTATCACCAACAGACCAACCAAGCGTTTCTGCATGAAAGTAATGTATGAGATGTAGGTGTTGATGCAAAAGTATTTCTGGATCTGGATACACATAAAAATGGTAGAAAAGGAAGGATGAAATGAGCTGATTAGTACGCAAAGTAGGCAACTCACCTGTCACCTTTTCTGAATGAAATTGCATGCTTATATTTACCCCATATAGAAAAAAAGTTTGAAATACTTACATCCGCACTGGAATGATTCCGTCTTGACGAAGCATCAATGGAGACTGCTGGAGATCTGAGTATATTTCTACTGATTTGAGAGGAGGCAGATGGTCGTCTGACCTCTAACTTCAGTTTTTCCTCACGCCTTTCTCGCTGCTTATGTATGGCTCTGGCTGCGTGCATATTGATGAGCTTCCGGAGAACTGCTACAGATCATAGCATTTGAAACCTCAAAACTAATACTTTCACTATAAACGCAATTTATACACAAAAATTCCAACACTTATGCCACACATCACCAACAAACAGTCAGTTTCACATGATATGAATTTCCAATATAAATTTTCACCTCTACAAAATTTCACAAAACACTTTTGTAGCAACAGGACAGGTGAAGGAAGAGCTCTGTTTTTTATCCGTGATCTGAAGTCTAACCTCAATCCAATACAAGCCCAACCACTATACTAGCTTCGTCCTGTCCTGTCCCTTCCCACGTCTCAATTAAGGTCCTCATACTTTTTGCTTAGAACTGGTTGCATGTAAACAAGCATCTGCTCTAGCTGCTGCCCAAATTCTCTCCTTTTTTGGAGAAAAATGTAAGGATTTATCGGATAAACGAGAACTTTGGAATTTGCAATACATGGGAGAGCTAGAGCAAGAGAAAACCGGTGGTGCAAGAGGAGTCTCCTAAGGAAAGTGGACGCTCATGGTGATGATGATGGTGGTAGAAAGAGTGGAAGTGAAGTGAAAAGTGGAGTCATTTGAAAGGTGGTCATGCATGGCATGCATATGTGTATGTACTTGCATCTATGTATGTCACACACACAGGTAAAAAGTAAAGTTTTTT